>WEKY01039145.1:0-20624 GCA_013390045.1 Picathartes gymnocephalus
TTTACATAAACTTTAGACTGCATTCCAGGAAGTTACTGAGTTTTGATAGTTCTGGTTTTGAAACTGAACCCAGCTGAATACTATAAAGGATTCATAGCTCAATGGCTGGATGTTTCGTGTTTACTTGAAGGCAGCTCCCCACATATATTTATATTGGTATATTGTTCAGCAGTTCAGAACAGTAACACCTAAAATCATTGTTGTGTTTATGAATGTAGGCTGATTCCAACACTCTTTTCTTTGATACTCCAGATATATAATTTGAAAATTGTTTGCCACATTTCTTCTCAAGTAATAAAACTGTGAAATAATTTGATTGAAAGTCATCTATAATTTCTTTCCAAAACCTTTTCAAATCCAGCCCTTTCACTGTCAAAAAGATTTTTCCATTATCATTCCCCATTTTTAGCTTCATACGTGCCATCCTTTTAGCACTACATTAAAAAAAATACAGTAGTGCCAAAGCTTTCCAGAATTTTGCTCAGATCTACATTTTCTTAATCTGTGTGAGAAAATGCCAGCTTTAGATGGATAGGATGGCAAAGAGATACCTGGTGTTGGCAGGTAGTAAACTGACAGAAAAATGGAACAGTGGCTCCTACAGTCTGGCAAGAATGAAAACATGAAGTAAGTACAATTTAGAACTGAAACTGTCTGTGAGTAGAAGGGGAGGAACAACTAGCCTAGAACAAGGAGCATGATAAAAAGTTTAAAACAAAAATAATAAAAGTGGTGGTCAAAGGTGTATAAAATAAAAGGTACTTGGTGAACTATTTTGTGTCATGACTTTAAATTGTAAATTTACAAGAAATTGACTGAGAGTTGTACCATTTACTTTTGTTCTAATCAAAGCATGGGATTGAGAGATCTCTGTTCTACAGAGAACATGTATCAATGCCTAAAACACCTGCACATGCTTCCTTCAAAGTCTCCAATCTGAATCCAGCACCTTCCCACACAACAGACCTTTAGTTTCCAAATTTCCTTTATTCTGTTCTCCAAAAAGATTGTCTCCCTAAGATCTGTGCTAGCTGTATTCATGCTTCACATATCCATTTGGTTGCTTGGTCTTACTCTTAAATTCCTTACTGTTTCATGTGTGAATACTCACACAGTGTTAAATCTTACCTCAAGCGGCTAGCTCTATAAACGGAATCTGCTAGTTTAAACTGAACCACTCTCTTATAAATTAATCTTTCCAGCTTCACTAAGAATTTTGTTGATTCCTTTGGTCTTCTGTTCTGTGTGTTTAAGATAAAAAAACCAGGGGTCAGATGCAAGGAAGGTGTCATACAGAAACAGAACTATTTTAGGAAAAAATTCCATGAGGAGAAAAAGAAGTAAAGGAGGAAGAAGCAAAGAAAGAAAAAAGTTGGCAAAACTGAAAGCAGCATTTGAATGAAATGTAAAAGAATCATTCTTATGAAAACTGGATTATAAATGCATATTGACCAGCTTTTACTTGCTCCAGAGAGAGGTATGTTTGCTGTCAGCATTCAGCATTGCCCGCACAGTTCACTGTTGAGAGATTGCAACTACACACCTATGAACTTCCTGTTATTACTTGTCATTAATGTGAAAATGAGCCTCCAAGGATGCTGATTGCACACACCTCTCTGCCCATTTAAAGGGTTCAATGAACTTCTGAGTGGTGTAAGGAGTGTCGTTACTCCCTCCCATTCTTGTGATTTGATTGTGCAATACATAAAACAGTACACTTCTTGAAGTAAAGTCTCTGTTGTAAGTCTTCTTCTCTTTATTTTAAGCATGCATTATTGAGAAAAAAAAATAGTTTTATATTCAAGCAAATCAGTTTTGACCCCTGATTTCCAATATAGCAATAAATCTGCACTACCAACTACATTTTTCACTTTTCCATTAAAAAAGCCAGAGTTATCGTTAAATAAATATGTATAAGTAGGATGTTTGCAAGAAGTTCCTTTGAAAAAGCAGTATTAAATATAAATGACCTTTAATGCACGTAGCCTCACCGAATTAGTTTTGCATTTCTTATCTTATTTTCAAACCTGTCTCAAAGGTAAAAATCAATACTAATATGTTCAGAATTTGAAGTGTGGTGTAGAGAGTAAACTTTTATATTCTCTGAAAGACCTGGTAAGGTCCATATTTTACATCTACAGTTTAAGAATACTTAAACATTGAAGAAATATATATAAGAAAATGTAGAGAATTTTCACCCACTTCGATATTCCAAATGAATATAGAAGTTCTATGCTCATAGAAAAAAGTGTCCTTAATTTTTTTCTACAACTGTCAAGTTAGTAAATATATTGCTTGAATGCATTATGAACATAAAATCAAATACATTAATGAGGAAAAATCCAACCTTTATGGTTTATTCTTAATAATGTTACAGATGATACAATGTATGCGGATTTCTATAGAGAGATGCAAAACCACAAACAATAACTAAAAGAAGGTGTTTGAAATCTGTATTTTTAAAAAAATTAGTGCACAAATAGTATTATACATAAGCTGATAAAATTTTGGACACCATCATCCTGCATGGCTACTGTAGGCATGGTGTTCAGAATGTACTTCTTTTTCTTCAAACCTAAATAATTAAAGTTATAAATTAGTTTAGAAAAAAAAAAAAAGTAAGCTCTTATGTTAGGTGTCATCCTATCTAAAAATTAGACATGTATATCTGAGTTGTGACTCAAGGCTGTCTGTTCAAACAGTGAGGAAGAGAAGCGTCCCAGATGAAAATTCATAATGAATGAAATGACAGAACTCAGGATAAAGTGACTTTTAGTTGTGCTAAATAGCTAGAACAGAAGCCAGGATTACGTGTCTCCATCCTTTAAGTCCATCCCTTAATAACTAAAGCATAGGTTGGATGTATAGAATCATTAAGCATAACTCTAAGCTTCCTTCTCAGTTTGATGAAGTCCTCAGATTTGCTGACAGTTTTACCAAATTCCCAATGGTGGGCTAACAAATCTCACATAGAAATTCTGTCCTTTTTCTTCCCAATACTTCTGAGATATCTACAATTTTATTCTTGGTTTCATGGAAAAATGCTATATCAATTTATTTTTATTTATTGTAGCATCAAGTGAAATAAATAAAATAAAAAACCTATTTAAAAAAAAAAAAGCAAGTGCAGCACTACTCAATGTGCCTTGCTACTTCCATTAAGCCTAGTCCCATGAACCTAACTTTGAAAAAATAATGGAATAGCTGTTCAGAGCTTGGTAAATAAAGACTTAAGCTAGTCTACCTGAAACAATGTAAATCAGCTAGGCGTTATACAAAATATAATAGATTTGACAGAATAAAATATTTCTAAAGAAATTGCAAGTACAAGTATAAGAATAACTGATATTTAGTTCAGCTGAAGAACTAAATGGCGTGTAGGAGAAGGGAATCAAATTTAATTTTCTTATATTTGTTTTATTATACCAAAATACTGAAATGTACTCTAGAACAACATGAAACATTTAATTTGATAGGAAACTATCAAAACGTTTCATTTGGGACTTACAAAGCCCCCAAGCATTTATTTTAATGAAGTCTTGCAGTGCTGCAGGTAGCTCCCCATGTTCAGAGTGCCCTCTGTCATTCTGTGCTGCCAAACAACCTTTTCAAGGCTGAGGCCACGGTGGTGCTCTGAATCACTATTATGCTGCCCTCCAGCAGCTTGGGTCCTGGGTCTTTTCCATTCCCACTGATCAATGGAGAAATCTTAATCCATTGTGCTGAAAATAATTTTTCTGGAAAAAAAAGAAAACCAAACCGTTGGAATATTTTAGTTAAAAGGATGTTAAAATTGGA
This sequence comes from Picathartes gymnocephalus, assembly GCA_013390045.1. Taxonomy (NCBI): domain Eukaryota; kingdom Metazoa; phylum Chordata; class Aves; order Passeriformes; family Picathartidae; genus Picathartes; species Picathartes gymnocephalus. The sequence goes on from WEKY01039145.1 coordinate 3,799, forward strand.
GCTAAGTATATTCTAAAATGATGCATATACACAATCAGAAAATTTCAGAAGTATTTTCTGCTGTACCATGATTACCTTGGCAAGGTCTCCCAGGTCTGAGAAATGATTGATGCTTGGTTAGATATTATCTTAGAAAGGTATCAGGAGACAGTCAAGAGCACATCTTTCATCTGAAATGAAACCAGGGTTCATCTTTGGGTTTACAAATAGACATAGCCTAAATCATCTTAAAAATTGGTGTTTTTCAAGGTAGCAGTGATTTCACTTGAGAAAATTAGATTTTACTGATGTTTTTAATTGATCTGAATGGTTGATCGAGTTGGATGCAGCAGGATTTTTCAAAAGATTATGTAATTTGTATATGACTATGTACCATAACATAATAGGTAGTGCCATTTTTCATACAAGACTGAACACTAACTTTTCTCTCTCTTTTTAAAAGTAGTATGTCACTTGGAATTTTGATTATCTCTATTGTGTAAGAAGCATTGAGAAGTATTAGGATAATAAAGCACTGTTTTTGAAAAAAAATATTAACTTGCTTGTTAAATATTTTATCACCATTGCTTTTAATTACAAGAAAGACCCAACCAACCTAATCATCTTCAATGGCATTAACATTCATAGGAATATTTTCATATATAGTAATAAGTGACACTACTTTGAGGGACATATTGCACTTCAAGAAATGTGTTTGTGCAGTCATGAATTTACATAAATTCCAGTTCCCTCCTATGAAGCATTTGGCAAATCAGAAAATGCTGTTTTTCATCACTGTGTGTATAAATATGTGCATGTGTTTGACAACTATATTTTTACATTTGTGGGGAATAGGAGTACACATGCCTTTGAAAGTCTAGACAATATACCTGTTAATAATACTAGAATTCTGAAAAATAAATAAGAGTTTTTGAAATTTAGAAGGCTTAGAATATTCAAGAATTGTGGAATATTTAGAAAGACAGTATTTTGGCCTGCCATCTTGTCAGGAGAGATTCTGCAGTCCTGCAGAGAGTCTGAGTGGATAAGTAATGTCAGTCAGGCTCTGCACAGTCCTCGAGGTGTGGCTATGGGGTCTCGTGGGCTCTTCTGTGTTCCGTGGTGATTTTGGATGCTTCTGCAGGGTCATGAAGTTTCCCTCCCAGAAGCCTTTACAGAAACGCTAGACAAACAGCAACATTCCCCAACTGAGTGTCCTCATTGATAGGATTGGGTAGAGAACAACTTGTTAATGGTTAGTCTGTTCAAAATGTGTTGGGTTTCTTTTTTTTTCTTATTTGCTGGCATTTCTGGTGGTGCTCACAGTCTGGACTTCTCATTCATGCTTTTGTACTTCTTGATGGTCAGCAAATAGTTGGCATAGTTTGTCTCTCTGCTTACGTGAGCACGCAAAATCTATTTAAGATGCAGGTTGTTATTTGGGACAGGTGATTGATCACATTTTGTCTATTTCTATTTACACAAAAACATTTCCTAAACCTTTCTACTTTTTATGGCACTGAAAGCTGGCTTTAGCTCACCTGGTTATGCTGACAGCTGTGCTAACCAGGCACAACTCATGCTAACTGCTGTACTCAGACATGCTGGAAAAATACTACAGGGATGCCAACTCTTCCTTTCTCTTCATCGTTGGACTCTTTTTTGTGTCTTTATTTGTTTTTGGGAGTCTTGGGGGGTTTTTTTTGTTTGTTTGCTTTTTGGTTTTTTTTGCTGAAGTGGATGCATCATCTATTTCTTGTATGGTTGCAGATGCTGACAGTACAATGAGGCTTCATAGTGATGTGGTCCTCTGCATAAAGGTTTTTAGTTAAATATTTTTATCACTTAGCTTTGAAAACTTCTATTCTATTAAGATTATTACTTAAAACAAAATAAGTAAGCAAGCAATGTCAAGTTCTTTTCATAGTGCATTGTTCAATCCAGATGGATGTTTGAATTTCAAGAGAGACAGTAAGTTTCCTTCAGCTTTGATATAAAGTAAAGGTGGGAATAAAGTGAATGAAAAATAAGATGAAAGCTAAACTAAAGCTTCTTTACAAGTAAGTCTCCATTTAAACTGCTGTCACTTCAGACTCAAAAACCTAGTAGAGAAACAACAGTTTTGGCTTCTCCCTGATCAGAGATGTGGTGACCTTTCCACATTTTTACTGCTCATTCCCAAATTGGAGGCTTTTGGCAGTAATTGACATAACGTGTCAAACAAGTGGGATAGCTTTCTGTTTTAAATAATAAAATATAAAAGTCAATGCCTTTGAAGTAGTTAAAATAACCAACAGTCTCCAGGAAAAATATGCTTTTATGTACTCAGCTGTACAAAACCTAAAAGAACTTTATGTTACAGCTTCAAAATCTTACATAGTACAAGAACCATGATGACTTGGTGAAGTCTATCTGCTCTGTTTTCCTGTCACTCCATTGGTGCGAGTGTAGTCCTGGTGCTGGGTCAAAGGATGAAAAGACTGGATTAGGCTGCAATATGGGCTAATTGGCCAATGTGAATATTAACAAAATACATTTTAATGTATCTTTCCAAAATAAAAATAGGTTATATCCATAGGATATCAATATGATTTCAAAGGTTAGTTTCCTTTTTAAGAGAACTAAGAGTTAAGACAGGCAACATAACATGACTGCTGAACATATGTCTCCTACCACATCTGTATGTAATTCTGGAAACTAAACAAAATTTTGAGTAGAATTTTTAGAGGTTTATTTACAGTCAATTACAGTGGAATTAGTGACGTTAAAAGGTTCTGTGTACCAACAGAAGTGTATCTGAACAATGATAAAGAAAGCCCTAATGACCTGCCAGTTACATGATACACACTACAGCGGTTTTTATCTTGGAATTAACTGTAGTGTGATCCCACAGACCATTTGCAGCTGTAGAACTTTAAGTACATATTACAGTTCATTTTCATTACTTCCAGAAGTAATTGTATGGCCATTTTCTGGATTTATTTATTTGCACATCCTTAAATGGGTGCAAAGAGACCCTGCAAGCAGAATATAGACAAATATACGTGTATAAAGCATATACACATATAAACCTGTATGCGGCTTCAGAGTGTATAAAACAAAGTAAAAGAAAAACCACCTATGTAAAGAAATGGACTATTCCAAACAGAATCACCAGAGAACTAGCTGATAAATAGTGACTTGAATTTGTAACTTGGTTTTTGAGAAGGAGATGTTAGTTTGTAATTTTTCAGAAAAACACCAGGTATGACCTATGTTTCCTTTGTAGGGGGAGTTTGAGGAATTGTGTCTAATAACAAAATATTATTATTGAATAGGATGAGTGTGGTAGGTGCTTATTTACAATAGATTTTTATTTACAGATTTTTTGGCAAAAGGAAGGGTTTAAGAAACATGGCTTAATGGGATAAAATAATTTGAATCTGAATTTCAGAGAATTAAAATAAAAAGTAAATAAAATTAATAACAATGAAGAATAGTAACCTCCAGGACACTTTGCCTAAGAATACTGGATTCTTATCACTTGCAGTCTTAAAATCAATATTGTCTCTTACTAAGGAATTTTTCTGTACCTCATTAAGTTAAAGTTTTGATAAGTGCTTACTCTAGAAGTTCATAGCAAATTAACATAATGATCTTTAAAATATATGGCTCTGTTAAAGAGCATTTTATTTATACACTTTCACTCATTAACGTCATGTAGTTTCTGTAAGTTTCATGGAGGCTAGAAGGGATCACTGGATGATTTAGTCTGATCTCTAGAATAATGAGGTGCATAGAATTTTGCCCAAGGACCTTTTGTTTCCAGACAGGTTATTTTCTAGCTCAGAAATGCTTTTTAGAGATAAGAAAAAATATTTCAGTATATGGAAGATGTGACCTGTGCACAATGCAGTCCACGGCAATGTTTTTACTGTTTGTTGAGCCCAACACAATTCCTCTGAGATTACCGCTGACAATATACCTATAATTTTAGAAGAAATATAATTTACAAATTGCTTTTTTTTGATAATTAGAGATTTTAAATCAACACAGTGCTGCCCCTCAACTTTTGATGCATGTTTAGGATGATATGAAAATAGCTAAAAGGATCATTTGCTGAGGGAGCTCAGAATAAGCTAAGATGGAAATCTAGTTATACACAGTACAGGAAGCTCTCACTGTTTGTTACTTTCACTATTTGTCTCAATAAGCTTAAAAGCTCCACAGACACACTTGCATGGACATAATGAGCATGCTGTGTGGAAATTTAGCTGAAGGACTTTCACGAGTAATGCAAATAAACTACTGCTTGCAACTGTGCATCTTTCAAACTGCTTCTATTCCAAGCGGGCTACAGCAAGAAAAATGCCCTATAGGTGGGCTGTCTGCACTTTGGTCAATGATTATATACTTCTGGGTCCGTGTGGAAATAGATAGAGCAGGAACAAAATTGCAGATATTTAGACACAAACCCATTCAGCGACAAAGTGCCCAGAGAGACATACATCTTCTGCAAACCAGTCCCTTTTATTTGTAAATAAATAAAACACCAAGTTGCAACTGGGGTTGGAATTTATGACACGTAACATGAAGCTTTGTAAAATTAGCTGATTGTATTGGCTCCCTCTGCCACCACTGCAGAGAAATATTCACTCCTGAAGGTAAATCATCTTTGCCTCGCATGGATCCTGGAATGCTGTGAATGGTTAGGTATTTGGGCTCAACTTCCCACTCAACCTATATAAAATATGATAATGTAATAATGATATATTTAAATATTTTTTTCCTAAAAGTCAACTAAACTGGCAAAATGCCTAGGTTCTTGTTGCAAATTCATCTTGCAGCAAACACAACAAAATAATTATTTTTATAATTCTTGTAATCTGTGTTCTGCAAAAGCAAGGGCACTAGGTATCACTGCTCAAACCAGCAGATTTATAGTTAGGAAAAGATGATAGGTTCTTTCCACACAGCAGAAGATGAGATGCAACAAATTGAAGAGAAAGCTTTGACACCTTTCTTTCATCCTCCTTAAATATGCTTCAAACATAAGTATGTTACCTATCCATAAAGGCAATTTTCCTAAAAGTCTGCTGAAATCATGTTGTGCTCGGTCTCTTCCTATTAACAGTCCATAACTATAATAAGGAAATATTTGATCAGATCCTTTCCCTTGCTCCTGCATTCTCACAAAGCTAAGTGGATTGAGGTACCTCTGCTGCCTTCTTTTGTATGACTATACTTTAGATCAAAAATACACTTTAAAGATATGCATCCTGTAAAGTGACTGCTGCCCCTTAAGAGTATAAATGGTCCCACAAATTGACTTCAATGGAAATACTAAGTTTTTTGCAAGACTTCACTCATGGTGAGCCATAAGCAAGGTTACCTTAAAAAAAGAAGTAATATGATAAAAAATCTGTCTATTTTTTTTCTAGTATAAATATATAAACGAATTAATTTATTATTAAGTGAAACTCGGAGATTGCAACATGGGTCATTCCAGTCCTTAAATGTCATTGCTGAAATCCAAAGGAAATGGAAATATTTGAGAGTGTAATTTCCTCATGTTCAATCACCTTCTTTTCTAAATAGTGATCACAATCCTGTGCTTATGTTTTATAATCTGTTACCATGGAGATATTACCATACACACAGGATGGTTGCTCCATTGTATATAATCAAGTAGGTTAAGAGAGTTGATTAAAATGGTTCCAAAAAATCTTCCTAATTGTCATAAAATATTCCTTGCTTTGGCTGTTTCATTCTATAAAAGGTAATCAAGATAAACAAAGATTCTCAAAAGGACTGAGTTGAACTTGCTACATAAATTAAGATGTAATGCTCTTGAATATTTCCTGTAGTTTCTTAGAATTCTTTTCCCCTTCCATATAATGTTGGTATGTACTAGACTTCTCAGGACTGTGTGTCAGATGTTGTGAGCCATCCTAAAGGATTAAAAGTCAGGAAATGATCCATGCCCATATTGCAGGAAGTCAGATAATGCAGAATTATCAGTGAGAGAAGGACACATGGCTGTCCTTAATAAAAATCAAAAGAAAGACACAAGAATTCTAGAATGATGATGTGTGTATGTAGAGGGTCCTTATAATTGAATCTGTTGTTGATAAAATACTTACTGCTTGAATCCTTCATATGTCTTGGAAAAAAAAAAAAAAAAGAGAAACACTTTTACCAGGAATTCTCCATCTTTATTTTAGGTGTTTGCAGTAAGAATGTTTGAGTAAACTGTTATGAGTACTATGACTCAAATAATGGCAACAGTATATACTGGATGCCCTTCATTTACTCCTTAGAGGAAACCCAGTTTGTGGAGGCATATGTTGTGCAAACTGAGCCCACATCCTTTGGTAGCGATATATACAGTCCAAATCTGTCAGCATATCACAACAAAACTGTGTGTATCTAACTAACATACTGACGAGAATACCAATAGACACAAACAGGAGGCCAGAATTCTCACTTGCCTTTAAGCTCCATTAATTACATTATGGACAGCTTTTCAGCCTTTTGTTTGGATGGAGTAAAATTCTGCAACTGCCATGCATTTGATTGTGTTCTATCTGTAAATCTAATTTTCTTCCTTAATGGTAGTTTGTTTTCTAATACTACTGAAAAATGAAAGATTTACGTCTGCTGTAATATTTAAAACTTTCATTCTTATTGGTAACTATGAAGCTGTCTGTACTGAAAATGGAAGTGTACCCACTGGAATCTGCAAAAATGTTGGCTGCTGTAAGTAAACCGATTGATTTTCTTTGTTACTATAAAGAGTTTTAGAGGAAAAAGGTCTGTATAGCCTATTTGAATAAATTATAATTTTAAATTAGATATCTTAACCTACTGTTGTGGTTTGAAAAAAATCACCTGGAAGAGACTTTTACAGTTTCCTGGGAAGTGCAGCTTCCTGTACTTGAGAGACCAATTAGTGGCCAGTCCTTAGATGGACACTCTAAACTGACCACCTAAAAGATTTGGACTGCCTCTGCAGGGTACATCTTAAGAGGTTAAACCTAGAGATTCTTTCTCTTTTGGCTTCTGCCTTTGGAAAGGTAACATCTCCACGGGCCCGGCTGGCCACCCTCTGGGCACGGCCTGGGGCCCGCTAGGCCTGTGCCACACCGGGCTGGGCCCCTCCCTGTCTCCGTCGGGAAGGGGGACTGAGAGAGCCATCAGCCCGCAGCTTCCCGCCGCTGGTTCCCTGCCGCTGCCCCGTGCAGCCCCCACCACTGTCTTGCACGGCCCCTGCTGCCCGGTGCAGCCCCTGCCGCTGCTGCCCGCAGCCCTGCCCAACTGCTGCTGCCTGCTGAAGTCCGCCCGCCCGTGGAGAGAGCTCCGCCCGCAGGGCTGAATCTGAACTTCACTCGCAGCCACTGACGCAGGGGGAAGGGAAGCAAACACTCGCGGTGAACTGAATATGCTACCACGGCTTCTTCCCACCCCACCCCCAGGGATGGGAGTGCAACAACACAGCTACTGTCCAGTAGAAATCTTGATTGCTGAATGATGCAGCCATCCCTGACTTCTCCACTCCCCCACCCCAGCTCTGGCCACTGTTCAACAGGGTCATGTGACCAGCAACAGAACTGGAAGAGAGTAAGTGCACTACAGAGACGTAGAGAAATTTTCAAGTGCACTAAATGGACTCAGAAATGTAGGGTAACAGAAGAAGGCAACAGAGGCACCTACGTCAGTGAAAAGGGACTGAAAATCTTAAGAGATAGGAGAGCAGAGATGCTTTAAGCTGAAATTCTTCTATGAGCCCATGGTAATTGACTGAACCATTTCCTTCTAACTCATATTGTACCCATAGGGGGAAAGCGTCTGTTCTAACTACGGACTAAGCAAAGACACTTTTGCTGGTTTTCCACAGACAAGAGAAGCCCTTACCTTCGGGTAGTAATTGAGGCCGAAAACCCTTACCTCAGGGTAGAAGAACAGAGGGAAGAAGAAGACCCTTACCTCAGGGTAATAATTGAGGGAGAAACCCTTACCCCAGGGATGATAATAGGGGCACTTTCTTACTCCACAGTTGGGAGAATCCTTGTTTCCAGAGAGAGGACCTTTGCTTTTTCTACCAGAACAGCTCATCCTTAAAGTACTACCCTATGATACAGGAATGAATCCTCGAAGCACTTGTGGGAAGGCTGTGTATCGAGGAAAGGTTATCACATGAACAGATATCCTTTTCCAGGCGGGAGTTCACTGTGATATTGAAACCCGCGAAAGAACTGTGTTTCTTGTGGGAAGTCTCCATGGTAAAGTAGAAGAGACTCTTCTTCCCAACTAGACTGATGAAAGTCTATTTTAAAGGTGATAAACTGACTAAAGATCTCTAGGTTTTGTCTCTTTGTGTTGTTGATGGAAAAAGAGATGTTGGTAAAGAAAGACAAATGAGGTTGGGGGAAAGAAACATCTGGAGGTTTAATTTTGATTCTTATTGTCTTTTCTTTTATGGTTTCTCTTTTAGGTGCGTTAATAAACTATCTTTTTACCTTCAAAGATTTTAGGCCTGCTTTGCATTTCTCATTGAATCCTTATCTCAACCACAGAAGTGAGTGAGTAAACTCAGTAAGTACACTGGTGTTAGACCAGAGTACTCAGACGACTACACTAAGTATTGCCTGGTGTGAGCAGGCGAATAGGCGAATGTGAAACCATTACACCTACTCAATGCAAATAGCATTTATAAACTACCTTTATAGGCATAATGTGATCATAGGCAGTCATTGTTATATGTAGTAAAGAATAGAAATTATTAGTGTTTAGAACTACACTTCTACTTTAAATATTATACAGATATATCGGATATTTCTATTCACTATCTGTGCCTGCAAAACACACTGAGGGTTGTCTCAGCATTTTCAGAAGAATTTATTTCCTTCATCTAATTGAACTTTAAAGTAGCTTTTCTGAAGACTGGTGTGAGAAACCAGAAGTGGTTGTTGCTATGGCAGATTCAGAAAGCAGATGATAACCTTGATGTTCAGGCCAGCATTACTTGTTACAGGAAAATAGGTTTGGATGTAAAAAGCTGGAAATGTTTGAAATTGTACTGGGTATGTTTCAGTTTAGAATTTTTTGTTTGCCTGCCCCTGTCTACTGATACTAATAGGATTACTCTACTCTTCAGAGTGACATGTTCTGGAGAAAGTAATATAGAATATCAAATTATCTTTAGCAGCGATTGTGAATCAGTGCTGAACACACTGAAAAAAGGCATTTGCAAGCTAAATATTTAGGTAAATAAATACTGATTTTGAGCTACTAGTTTATCTATCTTTATCTTTTTCTTTACAGACTACCCCAAATTCCAATAGCCTTAAAATAAATGCCTGAAAAGCCCTCAGATGACCTTCTTCATCATATTCACAGCATGTTTCCTTGATATAAAACTCAAGTTGACAGCATTGTGAAGAGAAAAGCTAGCTGTAGATTCTGTGTGATTCACATGTTACCTTGCAAATGTGCTCACATTAGATTCCAGAAATAGACATTGGTATACAATGAGATAGACCCTAGTGGGCAGCAAATCAGATGAGTTTACCAAGTGTTTGAAAAAAAAGGATTTACACTTTAAAATGTAACAAACTTTGTGATGAACAAGGGAAAATCTCCAGATTGTCTCAAAATTGAGCATTTTGTTGCCACTTGGCTAAGTGGGTGTTTGAAAGGTGTTGGAAAGATGCAAGCTTTTGCACCCACTAAGTGGGTGGAGAAAGCAGAAATCTCTAGCAAAAAGCCAGCATGGTTTGTCTAGCCAGAAGGATATTAGAAGAGTTAGGGTATACCATTTTCCCCAAAAGTTGTTAGAATGGTTGTGGGCAATTAAGCCCCTTTTGTATATCAGCTTGGGAGTGGAAAGAGAGAAAGGAAGAAGGAAGGAAGGAAGGAAGGAAGGAAGGAAGGAAGGAAGGAAGGAAGGAAGGACTCTTCTATTTCTTGTAATGTGTAATAGAAAGTTCAGGAAAACCTTGTGGAAGGAAGGGCTGCTTTTACCTGGGATCTTTCAATTAGTTATAATTCATTGCTGTATGCTGACATATATTTTATGAAACTTATCCTTATCCTTGAAAGCACTTTGTATCCACTTGAAATGAAACATGTTTTCACTGGTTTATGGTTTGGTTTTTCTCCATCAATTCCACCTTTAAGTTTCAATCACACATACTGCTACTAAACTTGGGGTCAAAGAGGAAGGGACGGGTGGAATCTGCTTGTAACTGCGCTCTCAGTATACAGTGTGTTTCAAAACTAAAGGTAGAAATATATTTTAAAAGTAATCTGCATTTATGCCTATAACACTGCTGGAAGTAATTTCCACACCATGGGGACCTCTTCTGAGGGAAGCAGGGTGCAGCTGCAGCAGGGTTTCCCTGCAGCTGTGTACTCAGTAAGAATTTTCCTTCTAGGGAATGTGCAATTTCTAATTATGAGAGAATCCTTATTTGTCATAGGAATGGCAAACTCATCTACTTGTTAATAAAAGCATTTATTGTCCACATTATAATATGGTATATATTGGAGAACAGCTGTCTAAAATCATTATGCAAGCTTTATTAATAGCTCTCTATAGTCTGGAAATGAAATCTCTCCCTTAAAATGCTAGTCCTTTTCTGTATTTAAGATTTAGAAAAAAATATGTAGCTTGTTTTCTTCCACTTTTTTTTGTTTGTACTTATGTTTGCAATTTGTGAGTAATTAGCAAATCTGTTTAGACAGATCTTGGCCCTGTAATTTACTCTAAGTGGAAGGATAACTGCCACTATGGGAAGCCTTACTGAAATCAGTGGGGATCTGCACAAACCACACTTTTGTTCCCTAGTTTTAGTTAATAAAATATTTTTTTCCCCTGCTGGTAATTTTATTGGGAAAATTAAATTACTGTGTATTTATAAGATTCATAACAACCATAAAATGTATTTACTCATTGTGATCCTAGAAAAGATCCCTAAGGTGAAAATTCAATGACCTTCATGCATCTACACCTGAAATTTTAATACAAACCCCACTGACTAGTACTCACCTAACTCTCAAAGTCCTAAGCTTTCAAGGTGTCTTTCCATCTGACACCAAAATTCCCTAGTTTCCTGTAGTGTGCCATATATGTGATTCTATGACTATTATGCATTAGGAAGGTCAGTGCCTCCATCCAGCTTTTCTTCTTGGAATCCAGAAGACAGACTAAGATTAGGACCTGGTAGGCACATTCTACAGGGTCAGACTCCACGTAAGAGATTGCTGTGTCATATTTCTTCCAAAAACTTCTGTGAAGCGGCATGTGGATTTTCCCATCTGTGTGCCTGGATATAACCTGCTAACTCAGAGTTCCCACACATGGGCTGCATGATCCTGGCTGCTGCTCCCTGCTTTCTGTGTAATTTCTGCTTTTTGTAGCCAGTCTTTGGTTTACTGTCTCTTCTTCAGAGGTTCATGAGGCTGCCTTCCCGCAGCCATGGTAATTTTGTGTCTTTCTACAGTGATATTCACTTTCAGTGGGTTATCACAGTGCAGTAGTACCCCTTTGGAGAATAAATGCCTTGAGAAACACTTGATACAGCTTGAATCTCCTCTAACTTTATGAAGGCATCTTCCCAGGCTAGTATTCTCAACACATCCAAGGCATGTCTACTTGGCTCTTTTCATCTGTTTCCAGATATCTAAATGACATCAATTGTTAGAGTTTTTCCCCATATATGAAGGTCTCTAATTAACATGGGGTACAGGGTCTCCTAGGCTTAGCATTTTCTGTAGGCTATCTTTATTTGCTGCCTGTTCTGAGAAGGGAATCTGGCCCTTTGAAATATTAATGTGATTATTGTCTTAATAACATTCACTATGCAATCCTCCAATTCCACTGGGAGTTATATATGTATGCAGTAGTGTAGTCAAATGCATTCCTTATGTATGTAAAAATGCTTCAGGTGCTCATGGCAGTTCTGAAATTTTAATATTCAAGTGAGTGGGAGGTCAGTAAGAAGGCACTGAGCAATCAATTTTTCTGGTATCTCATATCAGAAGAGACTAATTTGGAGCCAATCTTTTCTATATGGCAGTACAACAGCTAGAGTAATTTGTGCTAAGTAAAGGCCAGTCAGAGCGACAGCTGAGGGACTGCAAATACTTAAGAATGTACAGAGGGTTTTTCTGAGATACTTTTTGATCGGAAGAACTTGGCAATCATGGAAAAAGGCGAACTCTTATGGGTCTTTGTCCTCACATTTCATGTTCCTTAAATGGGTAGTGTCAATTGCTTTACCCCTTCTAAAACTGGCTGATGCCATACAAGTTAACAAGACTCTTTACATTGTCACAGTCCAGTCAAAATGATTGCTTCCTTTGAACCTTAACAAAACCCTGGCTTTACTGAAATTGCTCAGGTTTTCCATAGATACCACTGGAAAAAGGATTGACACTTTTGTGCTTTTAATAAAGCGTTCTGAGAAGCTTTCTGTAAGTGGTTTTCCTTATGATAAAGATCTGATTATATATTACTTGTATATATTTATATATAAAAATACAAATATAATACATTGTCTACAAATACATTTATAAAGCTTTGTACTGTTTTAGGAATATTCTAGTAATATCAAGTATACAAGAGATACTCATCAAGAGATGACTTTTGTAATCATATAATTGCTAAGAGTACTAGATTCTCTACTTCCAATAATCCACTTTTAATTTTCTGGATAGCTTATCTTCTTTCCTCAAGGTCTAATCTTACTTGACTATGGAATTTGAGGAAAGGAGTTGGTCTGTTAGAGAGCTTAGTCAGGAAGGACTAGACAAGCCAAATATAAAAAAAGAATAAAATAATAGATATGCCATTTTTTCCTGTTCTTGTGAAGACAGACCATGGGAATGCCGCAAGTTCTTTTATCAATGTGTAAAAAGTGAAATTACCAGTCTATCTTTTTTGTCCATGCTTATGTGACATTTCAAAGCAATTTAGGAAAAGCTGTCTTTTCCTTAGGCAAGTATAGCCCTTAGCACACAGAATTTAAGGTTCGGGCATCAAAGGTCTGAAAGGTTAACCAACAGTGAGATATCATTGTTATACTGATTTTGTTCTCCAGCTACCCTCAAGCTGAAAGTCATATATGAAGAGACAATTTTGTCTGAAGCGAAGGTAGTGTGACAAATTAACAGGCATGGTCTCTATACGACAATAAGTGTTTTCTGATCATTAGTTGTATTTGCTTAAAGCTCAGGAGAGTCCTGTTGTGCCTATTTCCACACTTCTGATGTGAGCCTAATGGTACCATCTTATGAAGTTTGCTGTGGCTCACTGAGGAATAGCTCTATAAAAATATTGAAATTATCAGTATTTTTTAATATATTCTGCATCAGAATGCCCATTTGTTGTTTGAGATGTGGCCTCTACTTTGGAAAGAGGCCACTATTAAAACTTATAATTTTCTTCCTGCTGTTGTATTCTAAGTAGCTCTAGATTTTATTTGCATGTTGAACCTCAAGCCTGAAACAATTTTAGACTTCAAAGTGATGAGGTTTCTGAGTTGCTTAACAGTCTGTGAGAATTTTTTGGTTTTGTTTGCATATTCTCAGTTAAGATAACCCTTCTATGCTGTTATAGAAGAGTTAGTGAAGTTATCCAACTGAGACATCAGTTCCCTCATGCTCTGAGATAGTTTTGCTTGACAAACATGCTCTTGCAAACGGTTGTGATGAGCTGAATATGTTGATGTGCTTCTCAGTGCACACAGATCAGTAGGCAGCAGCTGTAACTGTGTCTTCAGTTTTTTAAAGTGTGAAGAATGTACGTGTTATAGAGGGAAATATGCCTGAAAATCATAACTGTCATTTCAGATTTGATATCACCCTCAGAGTCCTAAATGAAGTGGTCCCTGAAAAGTCTGAATATTGAACACTTTTATTTTAGAGGTGTACATGTGCTTCTGCAATTAAAAGCATGCCAGACTAACTCAGAATGTCTGTTCATCAAAAAGTGGAATTTGGATGTTATGGAATGTTTCTGAACTGAAATATGGCAGATAAACTCATTTCAGAAGCAATTTATTATAAAATTAAATTTAATGTCTTTTTGTCATTTTCATGTAGGAATTTAGATTACATTTCTGTGCTGCCAGAACAAGATCACTAAAAAAAGGTATAGATATTTTCCACAAAGTATTATTCCTCTTTTTTTTGTTTTTTTGCACACTATATCACTACTGCCCATCATGAAGTACTAGGGTGCATAAAATTTGGGTAACCTTTAATGCCCAGCGTTACACTGAAAATTTGAACAAAAACTTTTAAGAGAAAAGAAACACTTAGGGGTCTGGCATCTTAGCATGTTCCTTTGATTTCTTTTCTGTTTCTATTTACCTGACTTAAAGTGTGAGTATCATGTTTTAGAGATATTGCATTGCCCAAATCTTATCTACAACATATAGGAATAAGAATGTATTGATAAGGGTTCATTTAATTTAATAGACCTCCCCAGCTTGTCTTTGAAACGTCTCAATGGTGTGTACCAACAAGTAAGGCAGTTCATTTGATACAACCTTAATACAATCCAGGAGGTATTTTGTATTAATTTGCACTGCCATGACAAACCTAGGTTAGGCCATTCTGGTGACAAGCCCGTTCTAGTCTCACAATTGTTAACCCAGGTAGAACTGCAAAAGTGGTGGGAAGTTTTAAGCTTCTGTTTACAGATCTAGAGATGCCTTTGCATGTAATAATGGAGTTGCTTGTCTGGCTTTTATATATTTAAACCAAGTATTTTAGCTTTTGAGACAGATGGTAAAATCATCAATGAATTGCAACTGTTTTGAGAAGTGTAGGAAGAGGCAGCGTTTAAAATTTCTGTGTTGCAAGATTGTTTCTAGGTTTATGAATTCTAACCCACACTTTTAACTACAAACAGGTCTGATTCACTTACTACTGGTTATCTAATTCCTTGTGATCACAGTCATTGTTTAGTAATATTTCAGGTAGTTTTTGATCTTACCTTTCAACAATAGATACTTTTGTCTTTACTACATTTACATAGCAATGTATAGGAACACCTGAATCTCTGTCTGTAGTCACCTGCTTGGGAAATTGGATAAAAATGGCATTGGTGTGTATTCCCAAAAGCTAACTTTAGGATGATCTCTTTAGGGTGCATCTGTGGTCAATGCAAAACCAGAAAGACAAATGAATTCTGTGGTTCAATAGGGCCTTAGCGTCTGTCACCATTGAGTGAAGAGAGTGAAAACTAAGTAGTTAGTGCCTAGATTTAGCTATACCACATGTAGTCTTTCTTGCATGTATTTTTGGCAAATTATGAAACTATGTTACTGAATGCTTTGACTGGAATTAGACCGTTGTTCCAGGTTGTACAGCTTATGCTTTGTTGTGATGCTACTAAGACAAAATGCCGAGTATTCAACCTTGTTAATTAATATGCAGTATGCCATTGTGGAAAAGGTTCTAAATTGTATTCTGATGATTAAAATTTTATAATATTAATCACATACAAGTTGCCGATTATTTACATTTTAACTAACTTTCAAGATTTTTTAAATATTTTGAATTAATCCTGCTTTATAGGATATACAGGACTTATTTCCAAATTGAACAGGACAAGAAAGTATCTCCCCAACAAGGAGAAATAATTATTGACATGCTGTACAGATGCCTTAGCTTCAAAGAATCAGGAAAACCTAAATCTGTGTCACACTAAACCTGTTAATACTGCTTTTCTTTAGAACACGTGTGAGAACACAAAAAATTGTGGTATTTATTATGAAGAATGAGAAAAGGGAGGAATGTCTACAGTAAGTGGGTTTGTTCATAAGCTCAAAGATATTAAGATCATTTTCCTCAAAGCACAAATGATAACAGAAAATGTCTCCTTAGAAGTAATATTATTTATTTGCTCTATGCTATGGGGAGTAAAACAAATAAATGAAGGAAGGAATGTTCTTGCCTGTTCACAGCCATAAATTACTCATTGTTCAAAATAATTTGAGTTGTCAAGTGTACAAGATTGCATACTGTTACTTGAGAAATTATCTTCTTTCATATGTTACTGTATTCTCCTTTCTTCATGCTCTTTTTTTTTTTTGTTGATCTAGTTTGTTATTGTCAGTGCTTCATGCAGAGAAAAATATGTTCTTTCTATTTTATTAGAGCACAGACAATTCAACACACATTTTAGAGGTCACTAAATGGTGACAATATAAATTTCTCATTGTCTTGCTTACTTGTATTATCTGGTATTTATTTATCATGGAATTGTAGAACCATAGAACGGCCTGGGTTGGAAGAGTCCTTAAAGATCATCCAGTTCCACCCCGCTGGCCATGGGCAGAGGCACCTTCCACTAGCCCAGGTTGCTGGCCATTCTGTCTGGCCTTGTACACCTCCAGGGATGGGCCATCCACAGTGTCTCTAGGCAACCTCTTCCATTGCCTCAGCACCCTCACACTAAAGAATTTATTCAAGATATCTAATTTAAATCTACATTCTTTTAGTTTAAGGCCTTTTGTCTTTGTCCTATCACTACTGTGACTACTTTTGTGTCCTATCACTACACTGTTTACCCTTGTACACAGTCCCTCACCAGCTTTCTCCTAGGCCCCTTTTGGTGCTGGGAGACTGCTCTGAGGTCTCCTCAGAGCCTTCTCTTCTCCAGTCTGAACAATCACAACTGTCTCACCCTCCTTTTCATAAGGACAGGTGCTCCAGCCCTGTGATCAATTTAGTGGCTCTCTTTGAACTCACCCTAGCCAGGTCCGTGACCTTTTTATGCTGGGAGCCTACTCCATGGCTTTGTGGGATTTTTTTTTTTTTTTATATATTGGTGTAAATAACATGAAAATACATTA
>WEKY01039151.1:0-20248 GCA_013390045.1 Picathartes gymnocephalus
TTTTTTTTTTTTTAAGTAATATACACAGTACAATGCTCCTTGATAAGGCTAAACCAGACCCAGAGGGAGATGCTGGATTGTAGCTGAAGGCAGGCAGGGCCCTGCCCTGCTCCAGCATCAGGAGCTGCTCACCTTTGGGACACTCAGGGAAGACATAGCCATGCCAGAGGCATGGTTTCTGTGCCTCAGAACTCCCTTTGTCCTCCAGGTGGGTGAAAGGGCTCCTACAGAAACCTACCCAGCCATGTTCTTTTAGGGTCATTACTTAGCAGGGCCTCTAACCCCACATGAGGAGTCCAGCTAGGACTGCAATAGATGGGATAAATTCCTCCTTTCCTCCCTACAGACTGGCTTTCCATATGAGCAATGCTCTTCTAAAATGTAGCTTGGCTGTGTGTGTTAAAAATATCAAACCGAATGGACTGCACACGACAGATGCATGTCAGCAAGGAACGTAATGTGTGCCTCACCTTTAACTTGTTGAAAACATCCTGTGTGCAGCTGAATATGCATTTACCCATCCTGCTAAATTGGAAATGGTAAGATCTACAAGGGACTGCTCCATTTTCTCAATTAGGAAAGCGTTGTTAAAATTTGGAATGACAGTTTAATGCATGTAAGATGAAAGAAATGTTTTTCCATGTTGTTATGAAAATTCTCATTGATTAAAAATAAAGATATTACAATTGACATTTTTTCTGAGGTAGTTAAGCAAAGAAGAGCTTTTCCTGTCAGTGAAATGTGATTTTTAGAAGGTCATTCCTCAGTGGAGAGGAAATAGTGGGCACCTGTTTCCAAAAATGTAACAGCTTCGCTGTGTCCTCAACTAAGATAATTATTAAGTGCATATTGGATGAAAAATGATGTTCTAGGGGGATCCTGCCAAGTGTACAAATGCCTTAATGTCTACAGGATTACCACGTGAGAGCTGCAAGATGATTTGGCAATGAATTCCTAAAAAGGGATTATTTACTTTTTTCTCCTCAAAACTGAGTTCTTAAAAAAAAAAAAGAATAAAAAGGCAGAATCAAAGAAAACCTGGCATCTGCCCAGATGTATGTTGGAAATAACTTATGAATTAGCACTTTGTAAAGCACAAACTCAGCTCATGTTTTGAAAGTTGGGGTTTTCTGTATTGCCCTTTGTTTGTCACTGGGCTGCTCTGCACCTGTTTCATACTGTACATATTTGGAATTTTTCTGTATTCTTCATCATTTCAAAGACAGGAACATAAACAGCTCAGCTTTTCCTGAGATGACTGTGTCTGTGTGTTTGTGTGTATATGCATCACTGAAACTTCCTAGACTCAAATGCTGTTTTCTCCTGCCAGACTCGGCTGTGGGTCTTCCTGAACAGCAGGCACTTTTTCAATAGCAACTTGGAGATACTGAGGGAGAACAGAAGGTCATTTTCTAAGACAGGATGCCAAGAGGACAGGAATTGAATGGTGCTGGCTGGCCACTAGACGCCAGGCGAATCAAGAATGCAGCGTGGTCCCCAGGGAAATAGTTCATGAGCCTGGAGTATATGATAAACCTGCAACCAAAGCCTTCTTAGGCAAGTGCGATAACAATGTGTCACATTCCAGAGGAGTCAAAAACAAAGGTTGCAAAAGGCCTTGCAAAGCAGCACTTCCCCAAGACAACTGTGCTTTCAAGGAAAAGGAAAGATTTGGCAAGTTCTGTCACTTCTGGCTATTTTCTGAAAACAACACTGAACGGTTTAGGGTTGGTCTGTCTTGAAGCCTCTATGTAAGTGACAGCAGAAAAGAGCTGTAAGAATCTCTAACCTTTAAGAGGTTAAAAAATTGACATGCATATGCAGCCACATGCTGAAAATAAAGTAAATATCACAATAAGGAAGTGGCAAACAGATCTTTCCCCAGTACACTACAAATAATTACCTGTTTTAATGTAGTGTTAGCCACCAGCTAGACTAAGCCGTCCCTTTAATTGCTTTCTTGCCTTTTTCATTTGCATATCGCACTACTTTCATAAATAAGTAGTCACTTCATTGCTGCTCATAAATTGAGAGTAAACAGTTCAAGATATGTACTCCTTCTATTTGCTGTTATTCAGGGACCAGTTCTGTGCAAACAGATCGTGAAGTAACTGCACTGAGGATCTGTTGTTTACTATTAATTACTGATGTTGGCTGACTGGCCAAGTCCCATGGTCTGTAGGAGAGGGTGACAAGGAATGGGAGGCCAAATAAAACACCCTTGGTAAGGTGACAGACAAAATCCGGACATGCGTGTATGAAGCACAATATTCCACAGGTAGAGCAGAACTTATGGTGTCCTGATAATCAAGGAAAGAAATATCAAGGGTGCCCCAGAATTCAGAAAGTAACTACACTGTTCTTTTGTAAATCAGATCAAGCTTACTGCCTCACCCTGCTTTCAACTTTGAGGTTTGCTGCTCCTCTTTCAGATCTGAAGGCTATCTGAGCTCATACGCTCCTTTGTTCCATATATTCCTGCCAATAGCAGTATAAACAACACAGATCTTGGTGTTGTTGCTTCATAAAAATTCTTTGATATCATCAAAGATCCCTTCTCCCTAGCAGAGTATCACAGTGCACCTTGTAACACACCACTTCAGCAGTGGGATAAAGGCCTTTGTGCCAAACTCTAGAGCCAGAGATGATTAGCTGAACTGCAAAGAAAAAAAAATAGATAGAAAAGCTGGAAGGAAGAAAAAGGAAAAAATAGCAAAACTGAAGGTTGGAAAGACTGCCAAGATCACAGCTGAGCTGCCTGTTAGCAAGGCTGTGCCTTTCACACGGACCCCCAAGAGCTGTAAATTCAGGCTAAGGTAGGCACTGACTCCTTATTCTCAAAGGCACCCAGAATTTATGCACCGGTGAATATGAAACACACATCCACATCAGAAAACAGCTACAGAGAGAGCCTCTGGAACAGGATCTGCTGTGCAAGGGTGTTAACATCATACAACCAGAAAACCAACAGCGTTCAAAAACAGGTAGATGTCCTGTATAATGACTTCCATTTCTGGCATTGTTTCTTATGGCATATTTTCACCTGTCTTACAGTTTATGTAGTGCTCTATTTCTGACTAAAATTACATGACAACCTCTCACAGCCCCCAGAAGGAACTGTTTGGACCACCAAATTTTAAAAAACTAAGTAAAGGCTAGCAAATTACCAATCATTCTCGTCTTGCAAGGACTGAAAATTATCCTCAAGCACTCCAGGAGCTTCTAACTAACAATAGAGAATGTGTCAATCGGATCACAGAAAGTGCTAATAAGCTCTATAACAAAAGCAATTTGCCTTCATAACTGTCTCCTGAAGAAAAACCCAAAGGTTGCCATTAATTTTACTTTCTCTTCTCAGGAGTGCATTTAAGACAATCAGCCCTTTGCTTCACTGGTAACACACATAGTGAAAAAGCTTTCCCTTTCTCCTCTGCCCTCATCTGTGCTTCTGAAGAAACACAGAGCCTTAGAAATAAAGAAAAGTTGCAATGTCAGTCATTCACTTTCACAGACCTTCCCTGACGTCTGCTGGCAGTAGTCTGCCCACTCTGGATAGACAGAAAAAGTTATCCATCAACTGGCCAGAGCATTATTGGGGCTTGGGAAGCCAGGACATTTTGTTGTTTCTACAACTAGAGAAAATGCAGTCCTTGTGAATACCTGAGTTGTGCAAAAATCACAGGTCTCCTTTCCTCCATCCCATCCCTACTCCTGGGCAGTCATTCAGTTTTCCAACAAAGTTCAAATCTCAAGGTGATTTTATCTCTC
This sequence comes from Picathartes gymnocephalus, assembly GCA_013390045.1. Taxonomy (NCBI): domain Eukaryota; kingdom Metazoa; phylum Chordata; class Aves; order Passeriformes; family Picathartidae; genus Picathartes; species Picathartes gymnocephalus. Next base: position 3,769 of record WEKY01039151.1, read on the forward strand.
AATGTCTCACACATACCAGAGATGAGTATGAATCTTGGTTTGGGGTTTTCAGCCTGAGTTTTCACCATCACTGTAAATTGCTCACATTTAATCTTCCAGTTTAGATTCACCTGTGGGGATTAATACATTTGGGAAAAATAAGAATAGCAAATTAAAACAGTGATTCAAATCCTGCCAACTAAAAATAGATCAATTTTCTAAGCAGTTATCACTTATAGCTGAACATACGTATTCATCACAAATCTATATAAGTCCTGGCTCTTATTTTCTACTTCCTCATACTTAAAAACCTCCTACATTATTATTTCCTATATGATTCTTTCCTTCCTACCCACCCCAGCCACTGCCCTTCCTGGTAGCGCGCCAGTTCTGTTATTGTTCCAAGGTGAAAAACAAGTCCTATCCCAGGAACTCACTCTGGCAAAGCTTAACCCAAAATGATTAATTTAAGAAGGGAGAAACAGCCCAGTCCAGGGGCCCTGAGCAGGGCTGGTAGCGCTGATATGGCACAGAGAGCCACGTGCATCGCTCTGCTTTCCACTTGCTTCCCAGTGACAGAGGTGACAGTCCTGCAAGGGCAGGAAGCTGATCACACTCAGGGAGGCCAAAAGTTACGTTTGGGATTAACTTCTCAGCAAAGTAGTAATGAGGTTGCCATGAGGATGCTCTGGGGTTTGAGAATGGAGTGAGGGGCGAGCCATTAAGTTGTGAAGAAAAGCAGTGCTTTCCTCCCACCTAGCCTCAACACACAGCTAACGATTTTTATCCATTTATACCATTTGTGGAACAATTTGACTTGGCATCTAGGCTGCCCAGGGGCAACCTACAGCTTCTACAAAGCCACCTACAAAATGAAGCTGAATAATGAAGTTCTGAATATTTGTACCAACTTGAGATCTGCTCCCCCTGGATTACTGGCATTCTGTAAAATTTCACTGTTGAAATTTCACACTTCTCTTTCCAGTTGACAAGATCAACTCCCTGGTACTTTGTTTTATTATATTCTTTTTTTTTTTCTGAGAAAATAAGCAGACACTATATGAAAGTGAATTAGCCTTCATTCAAAATATATTTTGCTAAAGGTTTGATTTCATTCGGTGCCAACCAGAAGACAGACAGTGATCTTATTTATGAGGCCTGGATCTATTGTCCGGGGATAATTAGCTGATTATTACACTTCCCATTTCTGTTATGGTAGAGCCTTAATTCTTTTTGTAACATGATATTCTTTAAAAGATGTTTTTCAGAGAAAGCAGAAGACATTTCTATTTGTCCTAATTGTTCAGGAAATTAAAACTGCCAATATTTTTCCAGCTAATTAGCTCGAAATACTTTGTTTGCTACTCCCAGAACTGACCTGTAACATCTTTGTTGCTCTCTCTCTAAATCACCAACTGCTCATTTGCTTCCCTTCACCATCCTGTATCACTCAGCAACTTTTTCCACAGGACATTTCCTCTCACCAGTGGTTCATTTGCCCATGACAAAACATATCCTAATGGACACATTGAGCTTTTGTCTCTCCAGATATGACATAGCATACTGCTGTTGACAGCAGAAATCACTTGTGCAGGAATAGAGGGTGCTGCTTCACATAAGAGAAGAGGAGTAGGGGCAACAGGCCACACTGCACTGCAGGCACAGCTAGGTAGGATGCTGAACAACTGCTGCTTCGTTTTCACTGTATCCTTTCAATATTGTGATTGTGGGGGAAAAAGAAAAGAGTGTGAAGTTTTAGGACTTTGTCGCTGCTGCTTTAGCCAGTAATTAGTGCAATCACTTTTTGTAAGTCATAAGGGTCTTTAGATATCTCTGTCAGCACCATATAGGACCCATCAATTAAGTTTTTCAAGTGACAAATGAGTTTTAGAGGCCTGTTTTAACAACACTTGTCTACATTAGATCTAGGCTAACCATTCCCATGTAACTTTCTGTAGACCCTCTTACATCAAAATTAATTACTCTTCCACCTTAACTTCATATTATGGAAGTCATCCATAGCAAGCCAGGCCCTACACATCTTACCTTGAAAGCCTCTGTGGTTTTTGAAGTGTTTGAGATTGTGCCTATCCACAGGCAATTTGTTTCTGTATCCATTGCACCTGGTATACCTTATCCTTCTTCAGATCCAGAATCGCTGTCACACGAGGCTAAGGATTTAAAGCTAAATTGACCCCTACTTTTGGCATTGGATCGATGCCCCTGTGGAGTGTGCTGCAATGAGGAATCATGAGTGAAATGCATTTCCTAATGTATGGTTTGCTTTTACTGCTGCTTCAGTGAAACACACAGTGCTTACTTGCAAAGGTCAGTGGCATGAAGCATCTATCAAAAGTTTTCCTATGAAAATAAATCAGAGCATGCTTAAGATAACAGTAATTTTCCTGAAGGCCTGACAAATACTATTTGATACTGAGATGGGGAGCACTCTCTCTACCCATAAATCAAGATGCCACAGAAAAAAGCAACAGGACTTCTTCATATTCTCCTTTCCTACACCTTCAGCCCTTCTCTCAGGATACCACTGCCCCAGGAAAATGATGAACACCTACAGGAAGAAAATCGTTCTACTGCCAAGCCTGTTCAATACACGTCATCCTTCAGACTGTACTAATAGCTTGTTCTGGTGGCATTTGCAATATGAACAGCCATCTGCAAAGCCTGAAATCATCAATATACTTCTAAATATATCCTGCATAATTAAAAAGTTTTGAAATTACAGTTTCTGGGTTTGGGGGTTTGTTTGTTTGTTTCTTTTGTTTGGTTTGGTTTCTTTTTATTCTAAGTGTCCTTTGGCTTAGGAAAAATGTACCAGAGATTTTAAGATATGCATATCAGCAAAAGTAAATTTAAAACGCTGTACATGTGCTAAGTAAAGCTGTGGTAGTGCTCATCTAGCTAAGGAATATTGTTAACTCAAGCTATTATCCTACAATTGCTGTTTTCTAAAATAACCCCAGGACTCAGAATAAGAGATGAGACTACACCAATATACCTTTCCACTCTAGTTGCAACACAAAGTCCTCATGGCAGAACAGCAAATGAACAGCAGCATCCTGTAAAATAGACACATTTGCAAGAATATTGCACATCTTCAGCTTGAAATTCCTTACTGCTCCCTGGCAGATTCCCTTTCTTAGAGTATCATGGAACAAGGAGGAGAGGAGATTTTACTGTTGTACACCCATATGTTTCCCCTCACTCCTAAAATACAAGAGGCGCATTCTCTGTACTGATGTCCTTTTGTCTGGCGTAAGTCAGTTATTTCTTTTCTCTTATAAAAGTAAAATGAGTCATAAATGCATAGAGTCAGGCAGGTACTGCATGTCCTTAAAATACCTGGAAAAAGATACTGAGGGGTAGGGAGAAAAAACAAATTTGCTTGCCCATAATATAGTGGTGGTTTTTTATTTTAATTATTTTCTTTCATAGATTTTAAAAAGGTGTTTATAGGTTACATAATTTCTATCTCAAGGTGCATGAAGGAAAAGCTCTCTTTTCCATAGCTCATTTAAGGAATAAAGCCAAAAGTAAGCCTAGGAGAAAAGGAATATCTGACAGTACTTATGCATAGCACCATATTTGTAGTATCAACAATCCCAGGCAGTTCAAAACAAATAATTTTGGATATTTTGCAGCAAGCTTTATTGGAACTGTGGATAGAGGGGAGAATAATGCAGGAGCATGCAAACACAGCTGTAATTTCACATCAGAACATAAATGAAAACATTAAAATAAAAGTGTAATCTTAAATAAAAAACGGGAAGTCAGAGAGAAACCTCCAGGAAGAATTAAAAGATATTTGAAAGAAAATTATCCTCACTGAAAAAGAGGCATATATTCAGCATAGGTGCCAGCAAACTTACAACATGTGTATGGCCTGGCACACTACTGAAATTCAAAAACTCTTTAAGTGCTCTGTTAAAAGCAACTGAATATCATTGTGTGTTGCAGGACTGATACACACTGGGAATTACTCTTTCACCCCAGCTTGTGTTACTCTAATAAATATATGTATGTATGAGACAGGGCATACCTAGAGGATTTTTGCTTTGTATCAAAATATCTCAGCTGACTATGGCAACGAAAAAAATGCATCCCATATTTTTACATAATCTCATGCTCACTGTAAGGGTGGAGCTACCAGAGGCCAGGGGGAACAGGAGGGAGCAGGAACAAGTGCAGGTAGGTAGCAGCCTTTTGGAAGAGTCCTGCTGGCAAAAACCACATCAAGAACCTGTGAATGAGAAGGCGACAGAGTAGCATCTGTTGGTGAGTTGGAACTATTGAGAAAGAAGCTAGCCTTAGAAATATTCACACCTGAAACTTAGGTCAGTCTACCACTGACCACTGCCTCCACACCACTCCCTGTGCTATTTACACAAAAGCAGAGACTGTGCAAGCAGTGAGGAGATTTCACAGAATATTCACTGCCACAGAAAGGAGCACACAAAACTTACACCATTTTTGGTTTTTGTAGGGCTCTTTTTCACTACAGACTAACAATAAATGTTATGACACTCCACCCCGTCCCCTCAAACTGTGCATGCTCTTGTGTTGAGCTCTCAGCCTTTATTTTTATATAACCAGAGGAGCCGAGCAATTCAACCATGCCCCCAATAAATTACATTTTTGTCAAACTGAGCATGGAAAGGGAAATTTCCTGGCAAGTACAGAAGAGAAGCTGGAAAGACCAATTGATATAACCTGCTCATGACCCTTCTGTTATTCAGAGGAAGCAATTGGGCAGACAGATAGTGTTATGGTCACTAATACTTTCACACAGGAGCAGCACCATCTGCTTCTGCTCTTTTTGGCATGGGGCTTTAGGATGTTCAGTCCCAACTCCCTGATGTAGGTATAGGAGAAAATTAGTAGGTTGAACCTTTGCAAACCAGGGGAGACCAGTGTCAAACACTTGAAGGAAGATCAGAGCAGAGAGGACTGAAGAAGCCTGAGACTAGGCTGTACCTTGCAGACCTGTGGTATAAGATTTGTAATGGCCATTTTATCACAGAGCAGATATACTTTTAAAAGCTTCAAATGCACATTTTTACATTGAGAGGTGAGTAGGGTTCACTGTTTAGCTAATGCTGAGACTTCGCTAAAGGAGATTGTCCCCTTCTCCCAGGTAGACAGCCAAAGCCAGGGAAACAAGCTCAGGGAAACATAGCTCCACATGTTCACCCTGACTGCGCTGCTGAGGGGTACTGGCTGTTCGGAGGGTTGGGCTGGACTGGTTGGGCTCAGAAGATGGATATCCGAGCCTGTTCCTCCTGCGCCTCCGGAACTGAGTCTGACCTTTGAGTATGGACTTGCTTTGCAATAGGTCAGACTATTTAGCCTTTGGTTTGTTTGTTTGTTTTGTTTTCAAATTAAGGCGTGATGTTTTCAAAACTCATAGCTCTACGAGTTTCAAGTTCAAAACTGAAACTGTGTGAACTTATTCAATGGCTCTTCTACCCCTTGTAAGTCAGTGTTTTGACATGGAACAATGGTCCCTCATGCAACCTCTGGCATTAAATACCTGCTTGCTTTACTCTTTCTGTCTAATTACTGGAGAAATAAATCTCTCCTTTACAGTTTATTTAAAGTACCTTCCAAGCACATGATCCACACACTAACATTGTTTGCTCTTAGAGGCCCCTCAGCAAAAGCAAGAGCATTCAGCTATTGAATTGTAAACTTACTGGAAAACTCACTCTTCAGACTTATGGTAAAAGGCAGAATATTGCTGTTATTGGCATTGTTGAAAGTTTACAACAGGGATTCAACATTTATTTTTTCAACTGGAAGTTTCCACAGGACATCTAAAATATGTTTATAGCTTAGATTTAACAGATTTCACCATGTTGAAAAAATTAGTTGGATGACTTCAGTTAAAAGAAGCACTCCAAAAACTGTTTAACCTAGTTGAAAAACTAAAAGGGGGAAAAAAACCCAACAAACAACCCCCCACAACTTCTAAATATGGAGATTTGATGTGTTCTTTATCTTAAGAAACTTCTTGAGATCTGTATTCAGAACCTGACAAAGTTAAATATAAAGAGCTTACTTTGGATCTTACAGATCCAAAAATGAGTTAATTTTAAATTAAAAAGATTGCCATAGGCTGAAGTCCTTCTTTGCCCCCTGATTGGTTCCAGAGTAATACATTATTATAAAATATGTAAAATAGTTGTAAATCTTCAATATGAAAATGATTAACTCAGCTCTGGGCATATGCAATCACTGTGATTATGGGACTGTTCAGGCAGATAAGTGGAAGTATGGGGATTTTAATGCTTATATGAGGAATTTGAGGCACTTTCCCTCTCTACTGTAACAGCTATTGGAATTGAAGTTCACTACAGAACTGTTTAGAATTTTTCCCACAGGACATGAAATCTTGTGAAATAGCTCTACTTCCAGTGGGAATTGGTAAGTTTCTCTTGCAGTTGACTGAGATTTTAATGTGACTTCGATGATCTGGCTGTTTCCAGGCTGGTTTTCCTTAGACATCTCAGTCAAGGCATCAGTTGAGCATGATCCTCTCTGTCTGCAAAGTAATTACTCTGAATGCCAAACACCTGGGTAATGCTTTGCAAAGATTTCAATGCAAGACCCTGCCTTGGCACTGAAGTGCTTCTTCCTGAAGTATCTCATATGTCAGTCTGACCAATTAGAAAGCCAAGGAGGACTTCCCTTTCTGAAACACACAGTGGAATGAGAGCACTAAACGCAATGGCTGTGCACTGAGAGAGGCAAGCCTCAAGTTGGCCTATGGCATTCGGAGTTTCCAGCTTGCACGAGCGAACGCAGATTGGCAAAACTGGCACATTCAATTCCTGAAAAACTCCCAGTGTTACAGGCCCACTTTGTCAGCCCTCAAGAGGTGCAGAGTTAGAGCTGCATTGCATGGAAAGAAAGGAGGTGTTCCAAAGAAAGCACCTGCTGTGGCAAGTCAAATGGAAATATAGCCTCAAGAAGAGATTCCCTTTTGTCCCAGTTTGTTGCCCACTCCCACTTTTATGGTTTCCTTACTACCTGTCACCAGGCAAAACCTTGTGTCCTGAGCTCCTTAGTCAACACACTACTGCTCTCTTCCTTTATTTGGAAAAACACCCACCACCACCACCACCAAACCCACATATCTTTTTTGAATCAGGTAAAGAGTAATTTAACATTTAAGTGTTTCAGATCTGGGTTTTCTCATCTGCTCCTGTAGTTTTAGTTTGAATTTTAGAGATATTCGTGTCATAAAGCACAATGTTAAGCACGCTACCACGAATAAATAATAAATAATACCTTGAGTACTGGATATGGTAAACAAAGATAAAGTTAAGAGGGAAAATGTGAGAACGAATAGTTTCAGTCTGTCCTAAGCCTTTAAATGCTACGACTCTTTACCTTTGTAGACATAATATTCAGAAACAGCTTTAAAACAGGACTGTGGCTTCGGTCATTATCTAGCAGTGCAGTGTGGGAGGAAAGGGGACAGAAAGGAGGAAGAGAAATCACGGACAGGCCAAGATCACCACCTAGTGACAGAACTTCTGTTTTGCAGGGGGTTTGCTTAAATATCAAACTCCTGGTGCTGGAGAAACAAACCATCCAACCCTGTTACAACAATACTCCTCTGAAGGAAGGATTATATATTGCTTCAGGATTACGAAAATGTTCAGAGCATAGGGTTTGGTTACAGTGAAGTGCATAGTACTTCATCAATTCTTTTTATTTGCTTGTTTTAAAAACTATCAAGTAAAGTATTTTCTTGTATTTGTGGAAAACCAGTGTGGCAAAGCACTTGTTCTAATATTTCCCAGAGTAACAATTTAGATAAAAATAACTTAAATATTATTTGAACCTGAACAGGTTTTTAATTAATTATTTTGGCATTAGTCAGTAGAGGCATGAAGAATTCTAAACTGATGGGATCCCAAAAAACGCAGCATAAGGACTTCATGAAAGAGGAAGTGTTCCTTCTGCATGAGGGAAACAGCCCTGGCTGTGTACCTTTGTGCAGCAACTGACTCAGAAGGAGAGCTGGGTGAAGTATGAAGATTGTCTGGAATGTGTCTTTAATTCTTGCAGCACAACACATTACCCTTTTCTTTCATATCTCACTGTTCTCTTTCCCTTCCTGTACAGCACTGCCACGATGAAAAATGCTAAACTTGAGGCATGATCTTTGATGTGGAAAGCTACCTTTTTATATTCAGAATAATAAAACTCTCCTAGCCTTCCAGATGAAGGTCCTGCTGCCCCCCTTCTTGTTACTGCAGCATCCTTTTCCGCCATTCTGAGAAAAACACATTTCCTTGCTCCCTTACACACTCTAAACAGATCCTCACCATAATCCAGTGCATCCTAGTCTTGGCCACCCCATCTCTTGCTCTGCTTCCCCATCCTAGCTAAGCTCCATGCTTTTATTTCAAGGTATTCCATGGTATGTGCCACTCAAGCCATCTTTGGCACTATCAGGGCATTTTCACCCACATCCAGTGGGCCTGTCATGTCACTTATCTGGCAGTGACTGACTTCTCCAGCACTATTATGCTTTACCCCTAATCATTCAAGTTACTGAGCTCTGCGATAACAGGCTTAATTTAGACTTTTTAAAAAGAATTTTCTAAACTAAAACTTTCTATCATTTTAGCACGCTGAAGAATTCTACTGCCTTGTACTTCCCATTCTGCCTGTGGATGACTGTTTTCCAGAGTCTTACGCTTCCTTACAGACTCTTTAGGGCAGGTCCTGTGCATGCATGCCAGCACAAGAGGGGAACAGACAGGGACTAAGGCTCTAGGCTGCCCAGTGCCAGGAACAGGGCTGCACACCTCTCCCAGGGTAGTTAGTGAACAACAAATAACCTCTAGTGAGGGAAGGTGCTTGGAATTGTACTAAAAGCAAGGTTTGGAAATGAAAAGGCATCCATTAGCTGTAACTGCTCCAACACTAAAGAGAGAACAGTGCAAGCGTTAGAAACATTCTTTTTTACGGTACCATTATTATAATTTTTTTTTTTTTTTTTTTTTTTTAAATAGCACTAGGGACAGTTTAAGCAGCTCTTAAGACAGCTTTTAGCAGCTCTAAAGTAAAACGCAACCACAGTACAAAGGTGCTGCTCAGCTGATAGTCAAGCACTGTGCCAAGGGACAGCTTAGTCTGGTTCTGAAACAGTTGTGTTGGGATAAACTCCATGGTAAATAGGAAGCTATATGCTCAGACTACTGATTACTCTGGCTCCCCTTCTACTGATAACATTTCAAGCTGCTATTCTACAATAATATTTTCAGTCAGCTTTTAACAATTTTAAAACCCCCTGATAGCGCCAATATCTATCATGCCTGGAATGTCAGTAATCAGTGTTGTTCTATTATCCATCAACAGAGTTGGGCTGACACATGCCATAATTTATTTGGACAAAAGGAACATACCTGAAATATAAATAATGTCTTCATGCTCTCTGAATAATTTGAACTTGTATCCTATTTTACAGTTGAACAAGCTTCACCTACACTCTACTTCTGTGCCCAAGCTTACTAGAAATACTTGGAAAATAAATACTTCTAAAAGAGAAGGTAGATCCCACCACCATTTACAAAGTATAGCTAGTATAAGAATCTCAAGTAAATATGGGTGTACATATTTACATCTCTATATTTACATATACATTGTAGACATATTATATATGTTATAATACCCAGAACATTTTAACACAGTTTTATTCTGGTTCAACTCACCAGGCTAATTACTTTTGGTATTTTAAAGTTGACATACTTTTCCTCTCATGTGTTAGGAAGAGTGAAACTGATTTAAAAACCTTTCTGTGAAGCAGTGTAAGATGCAATGCTTAACACCATTCCCTTTAAGCTTCTCAGAAAACAAGAAAATCTGTTCTTCAGGAGAATATGTATCTTAAAAATAAGTACATCTCATTTTTTAAGACGGTAAAAAAAAAAAAACAGTTGTGAATGAGCTGTTGTGGGGTACTGGAAATAGCATTTGGACATTGCTGTTCCCAGAGTGAGGGCTCCAATTTGGGCACAGAGACGACTTACCTTGGAGCAGCTCTCGTGCTCTCAGCTCCTGCTGTCCCCTGGCTCCCACCGGGGACACAGCTCGGATGTCACAGATGTTCCCGCTGAGGTCCAGGGCAGGCAGCCAGGAGCAGGGCGGCAGTGGAACATCCCTGCTGCGTTCAGAGGCAGACTCAGAGGGTACCCAGCAGCTCTGCAGAGGCAGGTACCCCACGCAGGGTGCAAAATTAGAGTAGCTGCTTGCTTCTGGCAGTTATTCTGAAAGCTGATACTTTTGCACAGCATTGCCATTGTGCTGTACACAAGTTCCTCCAGAGTTTATAATCAGAAGAATCAGGTATCTTGAATCCTTTCCTCTAGAAATATTTCCCTTTTTGTGCCTCCATCACTCACAGTAAAAGCTCATCTTGAAAGCAACTTTAACTTACAAATTAAAAAACCCCAAAACCAAAACTTCAAATGCACAAAAAAAAAAAACAAACCCCAAAACAAAACAAAAGAAAAACGACCCAAACAAAGAAAAAACCCCCACAATCTGCCACACTTGGAGACATAGCAACCTGATTTTATACTCTCTAAAGCCCCTTAAGCTCTTCCTAGGTCAACACTTGCAATGCCATCTTTGAGAGCAGTACTTTCAGTCTGCATGGAGGACACACAGGTTTACTAGTGAATGTTTTCAGACAGATTATTTAAGAAAATATAAAGCAAATAAAACTTTTTTTCCTTCAAAATAAGCAATACAAAGCTTACACTACAGTCTGTCAAAATAGCATCTCAAAGAGATAATGCCTAATACACTCATAGTAAATTAGACTTCCTTAAAAATTAAGCACATGGGACAAAAGCAGGAATAACTAGCAGCTATATACCTCAGCAGGACCACAAAAAAAAACTATAAAAACATTTACATCATGTTGACTAAGCATATTTTTCCCTTGTGAGCTGGCTTAACCTGATGAACTATATCAATCTGGTTCTCATTTCTGCAACCAATTTGTTTTCTAAACTACATACACCCAGTTGCACAAACAAATCCTTATTATAACCACAGAAGCAGCTGCCTCAGTTTCTGCTGTAACTAGCCATTTACAGATGTTTCATTTGCTCAGGCATTTTTTTTTCCCACATGCTAAAGTTTAACTATAAGGAACAGAGGCCATAAGTTATAAAACAATGTGTGGAAACAATGGAGAAATGAAGGTATTGCCCACAACACACTTCAGCCTTGTGCTAACACAGGTCCCACTGAGGTTTTCTTTCTATCTATAAATCATAATTAAGACAATTGCAGGAACACACCACTATAGTCTACAAGAAAGTACATCATTTAATAACTAATTTTAGCTTTATTTTATGTGTACATCTGTACATTTCAATCAGATTCACTAAATGTAAAACCTGTGTTATCAGAGTATTTCATACAGAGGTTGACACATAGCTTCATGATTACTTAGAAGAACATGCAATAAGCTACAGAAAGTTTAAGAAAAAATTTTATAAGAAAATTTTAATCAAATAAATGAGCATGAGAAATCATTTTTAACTAGCAAATTCTGTTAATAAGCTACTATGAGACATTTCCTACCACCAAAAGGAAAAAAAAAGAAATATAAATAGCTACTTAAAGATTCTTTAAATCTTACAATTGGACAAGTGTTCCACTGTGTCTGCATTCTAAAGAATGGAAATGGAAATTGTGCAGAAGAATGTTTTACTTTAAATAATTGTCCAACTGTTACTGCTGTTTTTCAAAAAACCTGAAAGCGTGCAATGAAAACTTCAAATTAAACAGACAGCTGAATGGACATATTTAGGTTGTCAACACAATTAAAATGCAAAAGAGAACTACAAAAGTTTCTCAAAATGTTGTGGTTTGTTTCTTTTAGGGTTTTTAAATATATACATAAAGAACGGTACACAAACAGGGAAATAAAAAAGTTGCTTAAAAATGAAATATAGTAGTATACAGTATTTACAGTTTCAATGCCACCCTTTTTTAACTGGAGCTAAACTATTACATGAGCATGCAGTACATCCACAACTCAAAACAAGTGCCTTTTGCACACTATAATATTGTCCTGTACAAAGCATAAATCAACTAAATGTTAAATCACTCTTCTCCATCACTGTTGTTGCAATCTTTGAGCTTCATAACAATGCCTAGGTCACAACAACTTAGCTTAGGTAACTTCATAAAGTGAAGACATGAACATCTATTTCTAATACAAGTTTGAAGAATGCATTCTATCAAGAAGACAGTTTATGGTGAGATACCAACAGCATTCTATTGTTTAAGCCATGCTTGATGAAAAGCTATAGTGAAGGACCACAGGTTTGTCAGTGGACTAATGGATATTTTTACCTTTGCCATTTTTAAAGATTTTCAAGTTCCTGTTTTCCTCTCCTCCTATTCACTCAGCCAAATCCAGATGGTTATAATACTTGGATTTGTAAAGCTTATAGTACAACTGTTAAAGTTATCAATACAGATGCTAAATACTTTTCCCAACTATAAAATAGGTATTTATTCTTAGTGGTTTCTGTAAGCACTTCTGAAGAATTATGTGCTATTCTATATATTGTCACAGTCAAAAGTTTAGTTCTATAGATACCTTATTATCCTCTAAAACACCCAAAATATTAAGGACCTTCAGAACTTCATTATCTGTGTAAAATTTAGGCACATTTCAAACAAGTAAAACTTCTAGCCAAGTAATTTTAAAAGGTTTTAGATTTTTAGCTCCCATATACCTTATATTGATGGATAATCCAGAATGGATTTTACAATGTTGATACTAAATATCTCAAGTAAACCTAGAAAGTTAGGTCTCAAATCAAAAGAAATTCCATTTATATCAATCAAGTATTGTTTATTTTACTGAAAATGTGTCTTCGGTATTTACTTTGTCTTACAGTTGGTGTTTTCCAGTCACAGAAGAAGTACAAAAGGACATACTATCCATTCCCTTCAACAGCTGCCAAATCCTGCTAGGATTCATGCACTAACTTCCTAAAGTCTTCAGTAACTACAAGATGAACAATTAGAAGTGAAAAAAAATGCGTGTTCCTGAAAGAAAATACTTCTTTAAATCATTGTTAAGGGTGTAATTGTTTTTATACCTGCTACATTGGGAAAATACCCCAAGCAGTTATATATCTTTGCAGGCTTTGAGATGTTCTTGTGATTACATTTAGAATTAATGCACAAACTGAATTTCATGTGTAACTTCAGGCACAATTGAGGGAAGCAGGAGAAACAGCACGCTGTCAGGATCTGTCACAATTTTAGGACATCAAATGTATGTACACAGGCTGAATTCTACTTTCTATGATAACTTCATGTTCCCAAAATTATGTGCACTTACATACACAAATTAATGAACCCAGAAGAAGCTTTCACTGCTGTAACAATACTTTTCCCACTGACCTTAAGGGTTGTGATGGTGGTAACCAACATGTGACCAAATATTTGACCTTTAGCCCAAAAAAAATGTTCAGCTCTGTTAAATTTATCTGTACTCAAAGAACATTTATTCCTTCTGAAAAACAACTGAGGACAACAGTCTTTCCACCTTGGGTTGCTCCCAATTGAAAGACTAAAAAAAAAGCTATAATTCAAAACTATTGGTATCCCATCAATATGTTGATGAAATTGTATGTTAAATTTTGGTAACTCTGAAAAAAAGTTATGCTTTATCATTTTTATGTATGCAATACTCCATCATAATTTATGAACAACATTCATAATTTCATTTTATCTCAAATTGCTAGGAATTAGATTGGTTGTTAGGATGACAACTGTGACCTAATCTCCAAGTTCTTCCCCTTAACTGAAATACACGTGATGAAAAAGCCTATTTCTAGAAAGAGAGGAGCAACTGAAAAAAATCCTCATGTTCACAATTTCATTTCTAGGCCTTTGTTAGAGTCACATACATTGGGGTTTGTTTTTTTTTTGGGAGGGGATTCTAACTGATTAATCCACAATGTATTACTCCAAGGAATACTATTGTGTCTATTTATCTGCAATTATACACGTGTGATATTGGATGGCTGTGTACAAAAACACGCAGTTTAACATGCTCATGATATAAATATTTAGATTTAATGCAGGCAAGGCACTATTAAAATACGCCTAGTGCATGAAATACATAAATTAAAAAAAAAAAGGACAATTACATCAGCTCTTATAGTTATTAGAGCTTAGACTCTGTTACAGTTTCTGCTCAAATGGCATTATATATGTGCCTCCCACAACAGAACCCAAATAAAAATTGTAAGCAAAATAAATATCAATGTACAATATGTTGAAAGGGAAACAGTATTTCCTTCAGCAAAATCAAAACAGCATACTTCAAAAATAGAAAGCTACTTTAGACAAAATCAAATCCATGTTGAATATTCAAAACTGGTGAAATTATTGGTTTCTTCAAAAAAATGTCAACAGCAAATCATGGCTAGCCACAGTACACAGCTTAGTATCATAAACTCAAAATTGCCCAGAAAATAAAAGACAATATTATTTGGAAGATTTTGTCCTGAAATATAGCTGCAGGTTTTGAATCGAAACAAAACTTTTTGATCTGGGGAATAAGTCAGGCCAACCAGAGCGGTGACAAGTGTCCTTAGCTGCTTCCCAAGATGAGAACCAGAAGACCAACCACCTCCAGTGCATGTGCACCAATGCACAGAGATTGTGGAAGCTCTACTGAATGCCTGAGTCAAGGTCAGAGGCATTGTCTCCAAGGGGAATCTCCCAAGTAGGCATCTGCTACTGACCTCCACACCAAGGAAGTAACACCAAATAAACCATATTTTGGTCACTTAAGAAAGCTTTGGGTCAACAGAACCTGTTCTATGTGTGATTTTGTGTGCCTAGACACTTGGATGAACAACACAGCAGCTCATGTTATCCATCAAGTTCCTGGAATATACAGAGGACGTATTTGGAATACAGATGTTAGATGTGCCAGTCAAGGGTGAGGCACTGCTGGACTTGATACTCACAAGCCAAGGAAACCTGCTTTGTGAAATCCCAATCAGTGACAGCCTTGGCTGCCATGATCACAGTAGTGGGGTCCTGCTGAGCACGCTGGAGGTCAGTGTTAAAAGAAACATTTTAAATTTAGAAGAACAAACTTCACTATGCTCAGAGCCCATGGGAAGGGATGCCATGGAGGCTAAAGCAGCTAGTTAGCGCTTGGAGTTTTTTTCACCAACAGGCTCCTGGAAACACTAAACCACTTCATCACCTTTAAGGTAAGGAAAGAAGCAGAGCAAGAGATCTCCTTGCCTTAATGGTGAACCTCTGAATCTGCTCAAAGCCAGAAGAGAAGCATACCAGAGATGGAAAAGCAGAAAAATACACGTTGAGAACTAACAGGACATTGATAGGATGTACAGAGAACCTTAAGAAGTTCAACAAGGACAAGGGTAACATCTTGTACTTGGCAAAACATAATCCAGGAGTGCAGCACAGGCTGGGATGGACCTGTCTGAGGAGCAGCTCTGTGGAAAGGGATCTGGTGAACAAGCAGCTCCGTGTGAGTGAGCAGTGTGCTGTTGTGGCAAAGAAAGCCAACGAGACCATTGACATGATGGACTGCATCAACAAGGGCATCACCACCAGAGATAAAATCTTCATTCTCTCACTCAGCACTTGTCAGGCCACACCTGCAATACTGGGTTCTCTGTGTTCAGCTTTGGTCCCTGCTATGCAAAAAACCCACAAAAGCATGGACAGGCTGGAGAGGGTCCAGAGAAGGGATAATCAAAGGTCTGGGAAACCTGACATATGAGGAAAGGCAGAGAACTGGGTTGGTTCAGCCTTGAGAAAAGAAGGGAGACTATCATAATATTCCAATTTTTAAAGGGTGGCTACAAAGAAGACACTCCCTTTTTACAAGGAGTCACATGGAAAAGATGAGGAGTCATGCGTACAAATTACTTTGTGATATTCCAGCTGGACACTGGAATAACGCCATTGGAACAATCTCCCCAGGGAAGTGCTGGATTGCCCAGCATTGGCCGCTTCAAAGACTTGGCTGGTCAGGGTGCTGGGCTACCTTGTCTAGACCATGCTATTGACAGGTAAGGTTGGACCAGGTCATCCTTGAGGTCCCCTCCAACCTGGTATTCTATGATTCCACGATAATACTGATAAATTGAAAATGTGAGGAATGTTTAAACCTTTGATAGCAGCAGCTTCTAAAAAAGCAGTACCTTTTCCACATTAAATATTATACTCAGCAGTCCCCCTTCTTCCAAATATTAAACTGTGTGGATGCATTATTCGTTCTGCACAATGCAAAATGTGCCCAGTGATACAATGCAGAGACAGGCAGAGCTGATTGAAGATAGTGCTAAAACATCCTGTGTGGACAACACTGTATTGTCCCAGGGGAACCAGGGTACCATCAGTCCCATTCACACACAAGATGTCTTTGTAGCTTCAT
>WEKY01039164.1:0-70586 GCA_013390045.1 Picathartes gymnocephalus
CAGAATTAAACACACAGTGAAAAAACCACTTTCTATAAATAAGAGGTGTGGGCTTTTTAGTTAATATGAATGCAGAAGTCTTGGGTTTAGATGCACTACCCTTAAAACAAGAACTTTCAGGCTGAGCAAGGACCACACCCCATTCACAGCAACGGCTATCCCTGTTCTTATGGACTCACTTTAGCTGCTGTGAACAACTGACTGCACAGGAACAGACTAAGCATAAACTCTCCATTAATTCCACACCTCAAAGCTGGAAACAGTTTCATGCCTCTCTTCTCCCTCTCCTTTCCACCAAGTGGAAAGGCAAATGACAGTAACCGCAATGATAAATGACTTTTTGTTGGACTCTCTGCACTAAATCTTTTAAAATGCTAGGGTACTGAAGCCCTTTACTGTCTCTTGTCATGCACACCAAATTAGCAAGTTTCCTTTCTTAAAAGGTGCCATCACAGCCGTTCTCTGACCTTGGAAATTAAATGAATAAAATACTTATTAAAAAATGAGCTCCTTACCTACATGGGTCATTCATTTTTACAGTAATCTTGCTATAATATTGGAGCTGACCAAGTTGCCTGACTTTAGATTACCAGTCCTGTTAATGTGCAATCTCTTGTAAACAATTATAGAGCTTAATATTATTAATGAAATAATATATTTAATGTAGATTTGATATTGGCATTGTAGTTTCATTAGGAAGTCAAAAAATACCTCTTTCTAGAAAAACTAACATACAAAAAGTCTAAAACACAAAGACCTGTTTTTAAGTCAGACTGCTGTGAAACTTCTGAAGGATAGCTCCTATAATAAATTCCCATCTAAATCCATGCTGACGTTTTTAAAATTGAATGCCACAAGTTCACCTAAAAAAATTAATGTGTTATTCATTAACCTAGGCCTCAACAAGCAATAATTTTAGAAAGAAATTAGGAGCTTCTGTAGAACTTCTGTCAGTATCAGAGTTCTCTGCAATCCTAGTGATAGAGGGAAAAAACAAAATTGAAAGACATTCTGTATAACCATGAAGAAATTTGATATAATAGAAGTGCTCGGGTAAAACTGAAGAACAATTCCATTCATCCTGCTAATAGAAACAGACTAGATTTTCATCCATATCTGTGGTAAGGACACGAAATAGATGAAAAAATCTTGGAGAAGGTCATAGTCGTGAACAGAGAATAAAGCAAAACTGCTGTCTTCTGAGGCTTTCTGTAATAATGACAAACTGGCAGCTGGACTGGTGCTAGGAGAGACAAAAGGGGTTTTGGGGATAGCAAATAAAAGTGAGGAATAAAAGCATGAAAGCATAAGTTTGCTGAACACTGATTTAAAAGAAACTGATCACTTTCATTTTTACCTCAAGACTCTCTACCTGCAACACATCCAGTATTTACTGAAGCAAGAATGTTTGCCACAAGGAGCCATTAATTCACTAACTCTCTTAAAAAAATCCCAATGATCCAACGTTCAGCTGTGCTGGAAAGTATTTATCCCTTTCTCATGTGAAATAAGAGGAGTGTCTAGAGCGGTCTACATAATTTCTTTCAGTGTTTTCAAAAAACTCCAACTGTAATTTTGTGGTGTCTGAGTCCTGTTGGAAAAATGTGCCGTATCTCAGTGGTCAATAAGAAAAATCAGGTACAGAACAGAATCTAAACTAACACAGGAAAGATACAGAATAAGCTTTGAATTTCATATATCAATAGATGATACACAGAGGAGAAAAAATAAAGGAAGCGGCAAGGACAAAGTGAAATAATACAGAATTGGGTTATAGAAAAGACAAAAGTGATTAGAACATAATTATTTCATTGAAAGAAAGCTGAGGAGGTTTTATTCACAATAAGTAAGCAACATGCAGGAAAAGGTGATAGAGGATATGGAAGTCCTTGATGAGCAAGAAAAGTTGTGAGAAGAAAGAAACAGCGTGGTCTTTTCTCCTCTCATATCTTGAGGACATTTTGTACTATCAGTTTGCATCTTCTGCAGCATATTTTTCCTTCAAATACAAAGCCCTGAATTAAAGAAGAATGATATTTCAACACTTAAATTATTCATAATCGAGGTGAAGAGAGGATAAGTACAATGGGCATGGGTGATATTTTGGTTGAGAGATGATAAAAAGAACTTAGAACAAACAGCCCTAATTCAGCAAATCTGGTAGGCACATATTTATTAAATTCTTTCAGAATCCAAGAAAACTTTTCCATATTTATTATATAATTGCTGCATAATTTGTGTACGCTTGTACATACTTCAGGAAGTTCAGAATGAAGTTTGAATTCTTAAGTGTTGTAGACACTTAACCCTCTGATGGGTTTGACACATCTAGATTTAGAAGGATGTCTATAAAAATTACAGAAATGAGAGAAGCACAGATATGAGGAAATGAAGGGAGCTACATTTGGCCTGTGCCACATGGATGGAAGCGCCAACTTTGTTTTTTATAACGTATAACTAACCAATATTTAAATAATTATATAATGCCATTTCCAATCCATGACTTTACTTGAGCCTTTATAACCTTCATTATCAGCTAGAGAAATGTTACACAATTTGATCTTTATTTGATAACTGAAAAAAAATATATATACTTGCAGGATCACAAAGTAACAGAAGGGGGAAAAAAAATATACAATAAGGAAACTGCAAGATAAGTCTTTCGAAAAAAATGGCCACATTAAATATTTGGAGTATTATAGTTTAGTAGAAAATCCACACCTATGCACAGGATTACACAAATCTGTATTTTCAGCCAGGCCTAGAATATTATACAACAAATGCTCTTAAAAATGACAACAGTATCCAACAAATAGCCCAGAAGACTGATGACATTCCTAAATTGCCAATAGATTCTCTATTTTAAATAATGCATAGGAAATGCTGCCTCACACAAGCTGTCTGGTAACTGTTAGGGTATGACAACTTGATTACTTTTTAATAATAGTGATTCTTACTGTTTTGTTTCACTTTGAAGAAATCTCATCTGCAATAGCAAAGCATATTTCTCATAGAGGTTGAGCTGGTGACAATGGACTTTTCAATATCCAGGTAGGACAGCCTATAGAAACTGATACAGCCCGTCTGCAAAGGGGACTGCCTACTCAAATGCACGTCCAAAAGGAGTAATCAGGAGAACAAGAACCAGCGGCTCTCAGGAAACCACCAATCCTCAGCCAGTCTTTATTAAACATGCCAGGTCAAAGTTTAGAGCTAGTAAAAGAGTTCTGATCAGAAAAAAAGGACATTCACTATTAACTTAGTTTTCAATAAGTAAAGGATTTGCAGAGCTCAGTAACGCACGAAGGTTTATGAAAATGAGGATTGGGACATGGCAGACAGATTGAATTTCATGTACAGAACAGGTGAACATATTCTTACCATTGTGTATCATCTCCAAAGCTGGACACTGGGGGCATGAGTACCATGCATAATTAGTGGTGATTTTTTTTTCCCCCCTCCCATTTATAAATATGTGAATACCTCTGCCTCAAAAGAAACTGAATAGTAAATATTAAGTATCCAAACAGAAACAAAAATTATTAAGGAGATGTCTGTAGTACAAATCATATCTAAAATACTCTACTAAATCATGAACTCCAAAATAAACCCAAAATTAACATTATTTGACAAGTTATCAGTCCAAGACAACCTTGAGTGTGTTTGGCACTGACTTGGATAAAGCTTTCCTTACTGCTTTAGGACAAGATTTTTATCTGGGCATTCCTTGTCCAGAGTTGATTCAAACAAATCTCCAGGACATTTTAATGACTATTTATCTGCTCTTCTGGGATATTTGTAATCAGGGGATTTTTCTTTATTCAAAGAAGTTGGGATAAATCCATCAAAAGTGTTAAGATAAAATGCATGCCTGGTGTGTCAAATCCCTGTGCAGAGGTGTTAACTAGAAAATAATTTAGTTCATGATGCACCCATTTGTTCACTTGTCTCATCCGTCACACTTTTAAGATTCTACTCCTTACCGAAAAAGTAAAAGAGAAGTAATCTCTATTATTATAAACAGATTTTTAAGGCAAAGCAGTCTAAAACTTTCCCTTAATGAAGAAAACAAATAATGTTTGCAACTTTTCACATATCTGTGATATGTGTTCCAGAATTTCGATAAATACAGGAACTGTGGAACAAATCACCACGTTTATAAATTCATTTGATATAACTACCAGAATAAGTCTTGAAACTGCTATTTTAACTTTTTTTTTTTTTTTAATTTTTATTAACGATGTTTCTGAACCTTTAGTCCCTGTAAGCCAACAAAACAGTTTGGGGGAGGGTGTAACAAAAAACCCGAAGGATGAAGGATAGGGGGAGAAAAATATTGGAAACTTATGCCTTCACATTGTTTCACTCTCTGGAAACCACACACTGAATCTGTAGATGTGTTTAAAAATTAAATATCACAGATAAGGATAAAGAGCGCTAAGTTTTTGCTAATATAGTCTCTTCCAAATTGAATGTGTTATACTCTAAGGTGAAATTCCTCCAGATCTTTACAGAAGTTCAGTCATTTCTGAACACTTTGGTAGATGAACTTCGAAGAAAAAGTAGAAAATTAACAGTCTAAATTTCACACAAAAGAAAAAAATTCAAGGAAGGGGTAAGGGAATTCACCTTCATTCTTCACACTTATTTATGAATGATACAGATACATTATAGACTTGACAAAATAGAAGGAAGGGAGAAGAAAAGAGAGAGATAAGAAAGAAGCAGAATAAATTCTAAGGAAGCTCTAATGTTTAAAAGTCATAAATCAGTTAGAAATCCATTGATTCTGAACACAACCCATCAAATGCCCCTCCACATTCTCTGGGCTAATTTAAGAGTTAGATAACAGCTCAATATTTCACCCAACTCGGGCAGAGTCTTAGGTTTTAAAAATTGTTAATTTCCTTGAAGATCTTTCAAGTTTAAACCCCACTGCAGACCCATGTAATGTTCTTCCATGTAAGAGTTGTGACAGAAAACACAGAAGACACAACTCCATTTGTAAGGGGAAATGAGCTTTAGGCCACGAATTCCTTTGAGTTTGTCCACAGTATTAATATGTTGAACAAACCTGTACTAGCCAATTGAACAAAACTCTTAAATTATGTAAGCATAGGCCACATCTTCTATTTCAAGCACTGATACTTCCTCAGTTTGTCTTATGCTAAAGCCAATGAAGGTAAGAGCAAAGAAGAAAAGTCTGATGAGTTGCAAGTCTTGCAATATGAAGAGGGTTTTTTATATTTTTAAAGTATTTTTTAAAGATCTAGGTCCAGAAATCACTCTTTACTCAAAATGTCTCACCTTTTCCATGACACTGATTTACTGTGGGCTCCAGGTACAGGCGAGTGATCAGAGACCAACGCTGCTGTACCTCAGGTAAGACATCCACACCCTCAGATGGGTTTTCATTAAAGGTCAACAAAAAATCATGAGAAATCTGTGCCAAGACCCACCTTTTCAACACCGACACTTTTTTCAAGTCCTTTACAGAGTCATGAATGAAAAATAAAGACTGAAAATAAGAAATCAAATTTTTGCTGAAGTACATTAAGCAGGACAGTCAGATTTCCAAGAAAGGCCTACAGCTACATGGTATTGAGGCTCTGATTTGATCACACTTTACATGACTAACATATACAACTGTGAGAAACTGCAAAGTGTTCATTTGTCACCAAAGGTCCTCACTTTTCTGTTGTGGACATATGCAGGATGTGCAGTAACATTAACACAGAAGGACTTTTTTGTCTTCTTCCAAAAGGGAGTAACTGCAATAGATTTTCAAAACCCAAATTGTAGACAAGTATCTCCTATAATAAATAATCATTTATTATCTGAGATCTACAGGTAACTAGATTTACAACACTTGGTACAAAAAGTGAATTTTTACAAGCAACAATATTTTGATAAATTGAGTATTTACATGTAAATTAATTTTGTTCAGAATGCACAGTCTGTTCCTCTGTTTAGTTTCAGAGTTGCAGTAAAGAAAGAATAACCTTGAACACAAAACATAAGCATCAGAGATGGCCTTCATATGTCTGTTATCCTTTCCTGACATTACAAATAAAAACATAACACATTTGCATTTCTTTGTCTTGCCATGTTTCTGAAGAGTAAATGTACACTCAGGCAAAAATTAAATGCAGAAAAAATCCATTGGAAACACCGCTGAAAGAAGTCCAGCTGAAGAGATTAGACAGTTTGCTCAGGGAGGGTTCTGCCTTGGCGTTTTTAAACTGGCCTAACTTTAGACTTTCTAAAGGGCTATTGACAGGGCTACCTGAAAATGATACCTTGAAGAAAAACTGTGCCATAATATCCACGAAGAGTAAGATTTCCTTTTTGAATAATATTAAATACCATAGATATGAGCAGTTTGTGGTTCAGTTTCCATGCTTCAAAGTCCATTTTATTTATTGGAAGAAATGGTTTGTGAACACATGAGTTTTAGAAGAAGAAGGTAAAGAATACATTCTTTTTCTGACACAAGAGTTCTCCTGCTTCCTCCCCAACAGTTTTTATGTGAAGTGCCTGTTACACAGGTGCTGAGTTTGATCAAGCATGTGACATACAAATGGTGTTATGGATGACAGATGAACTGGTTTGCCGCCTTTGAGAATAAGGGTGTGTCTTCATTGATAGCAAGATCTCTAGGCATTGCTAAATAAACACATAAATAATATGCTGGTACTCACATGAGTTTATTTATTGTTAAATTATAGTGAAGAACTGAAATCCTCACACAGAAGGTACTCCAAAAAAATGTAAATGAGTAAGTGTATCTGCATTCATATAAATGACAAAAGATGCGTATATTTCAAAGACAATACATTTCACTTTTAATCAAAACATTTTCACTTCCCACAGATATGTTCTACAAGGCTTTTGGTTCTACTTTGTTGTTGTTAGTCCTTTGGCCATCAAAAAAAATTTCCCATAGCTTCCAAACACAAAGGCAGACTAATTGTACTAATCAACGTTACAGAATTGACATAGGCTAAACTAACAAATATCTTCACTTTTGAGTTCTTGTTCCCACACAGATGTAACCTCTGGGTATTCCAGTGGAAGTGCTAAACACTTCATATGCTTGATAGCCTGCCAGTCCCTTTTCTATTGTACTGAAGTATAAAGAAATTCACACTGCTGGGAGGCAAAGCTCTATAGAGTCACTACATTTTTTTGCCTTTTTAGAACCTTTTCCCCCTAAATGTTTTATGCACATAGCATTTGTAAATGGCATTGGTCCTCTGGACAAGATGGAGCCATGAGTTTCAATCATGGCAATACTGTCTCCCCTAACCTGTTATTACACATCAATCCAGGTGGCCTGAGGAATTAGTTTTATCTCCAAAATCTGTTCAGTTGTTTTGTCTGATGTTGCCATCTCTGGTCCTGTACAATGTTCTTCGTGCCATTGAAAAATTTGAGCACTGACATTGCCTAGAACTAAACCTACTTTATTTTCAAGTATGAACGATAAACGTTCAAAAGACATCTGAACATTGCACTTGGGTCCAACATGGGTTGGACTTGAAGACCTTTGAGGCCTTTTCCAGCTTTAATGACTGTGTGATTCTAACAAACTTTTGCTTTCTAATAGTTCTTGTTACTATTTTGTGGTCAATCATACCTGAAGCAACCACAGTACTGACCACCTTATACAGACTCTACATATGCTCACCAGTTAAATACCACCCAGCTCCGAAAAAACAACCTTTCCATGGAACTTTGGCCAGCAGATAAACACAGAAGTGTCTATAAGACAGCTTGGCATCCCAGTATTTCACCAGTCCATCTGTCATTAATTTTACCAAACTCAACCACATGGACTGAAACTGATTATGCCAGTGTCAGCTTCAGACTGCGGATTTGTAGAAAATATAATTCGAACCACTTTGGCAGTTTCTCAAACATAGAAACTAAGTCCTTCTGCAAGTGTTAAATAATTGACTGTCAGCTCATTTTCCCCATAAATTTGCTGGGAAGTGTTTCCATACTGGAGAAATAGACCCTACAGTTTAGAGCACTAGAATGGAAGACTGGTTTGCATTTCCATTCACCCACTTAAATATTTTACCAGAACAAGAAAGTTGATTCTGAAGCATCTCTCCCTATCACCCACCTACTGTGCCACGTGTCACTCTGTGGAGAGGCCTAGGAGTAAACAAACTGGATTCCTTTCTGGCAAAAATAAATTTGAATATGTGTTGCAGGAATACACCAGATATGATCCAAATATCATATTTGGATAGTAGTCCCTCAGTCTACAATCCTGACTGCAGCTGGTTTGAAGTAAAACTCCTGAAATATGCATGGAATTGTCATTAAGTGCAGCTCCCCAGCAAATCTGCCACCCTGCTCTGTGCTACTCAGAATCGAGTATTTGCTTTTAGCATTCACAGAGTTTTTCCTAAATTATCAACATGAGCTGGCAAAGAACAGAGCCTGAAGGTAACTGGAGCTAGTAAGAGACTGCAGAGAAGACAAGGAACATGAAAGCAAATATCATAATGGGTCTCTTACCACTTAAATCTCCAGTAAGCCAAAATAACTTGACAATCGAAGGAGGGAGGTGGTACCCTTTCTCCTGTTCCCCATGATGTGACAAGGATGCTCAGAAGGCAAGAAAGAGCATTCTAACTTTAGTCAGGCCCACCCCAGCAAAAGAAAAAAAAAAAAGGAGAAACCCTAATTTGCACCCTGCAGGAATCAACCGTCTCTCCAAAAAGCTACTAATTTCTGAAAATGGCAGAATGCAACCAGTCATGAGGCAAAGAAACAGTTACTATTGCCCAAACTATAAAGCTTTGTTTTCTTTGCTTTGTTTTTATTTGAACAGAACATTTTAACCAAAATCCTATGTACATAATGACTGCTGAATAGGCACTATGGACTAAAACAGAATAAACAAGAAATAAAATCTAGCCAAGATGGTCCAGCCAGCTCACTAAGTGAACTGAGGATTTTGCAGAGGGAAGGGCATCCTGAAAGAACGAGGTTACCACTGAAAACCTGTATCTAAAATTCATATGAACCAGAAAAACAAATTTTAATTATGGAATTTTGGCTTACGATATTTCATAAGAATTTAAAACAGACCTTTCTTTTAGTAAATCTGTCCTGTCCATGGAAAACCCCTTGATCACTTCTCAGGAGAGTCTCTGCATGATTGCTTTTCCTTTACTTGATGAACTAATAAAGAATATCTTTCTTAGATAGAAATTGTGGCACCTCTGTTACACTTTCTTTTAAATTGTGTTTAAAATATTGCCAAATGTTTCATAATAATGCTTTTTAGCTTGCACTTGTAAAGATCTTTACAATATTCAACATTTCTCAGTACAGAGCCTCTGTTGAGACCAGCTGAACCTGTTAGCCGCCACTTAACTTTACTAAAGTCTTTTTCTGTGCTTTCTCACCACACCAAAAATTAGTGATTTTTATAAATGCTCAGCTTAGATTTACCATGTCAGCAAGTAATCTGTTTTCTTCTTCATTTTTTTTTCTTTTAATGCTTTAGTAAAGGATAGCGTGTACTTACACATTTCTTAATTTGCGGTAGGTTTTCTACTCCTCCTGTCCCTCGTATCATCTTGCTCCCTGAGGAAGGGAGAATAAAAGTGGTAAATGAAAACCCTTCAGTAGGGAAAAATACAACCATGCCAGGAATCATTCAGATTTTCACATCTGTCAAAAAAGTTGACACGACTTTTAACACATTTGCTCATTATGAATAGAAAAAACAGTTTTATCACCCAAAAACAAGAAAAGAAGGGGGGAAATACCCCATATAAGCTGTTTTCTGACAGGCTTTGACAACTACGAAGAGATAAAAACTCCTAAAAGTGGGAAGGCTATTTAACAACAAAAATAAACATATCAGTTTGAGAAAACTTCACATAAAATTTCAAATTTAGAAAAAAGTGGAAAAGTAAGTTATTACTTAAACTGGAATGGAAAACGTAAAAAGAAAAGCAGAACGTAGTTCGTAACCTTTTCCACAAACAATTACATCATCAAAACAAACCTATTTAAGCACTACAGACAAAAACAGATCTACCTCTGATTGGGAGCAAAAGATCATCTTCTATTTTATCATATTCATGTTCTAAGGCATTATCATCCAAATTAATTATAACAGTTTAGAACACCTATCAGTTCAAAATCAAGAAGCATTCAAGTTCTTCACATTTCCAAGGCCTCTACTTTTTATGTCACTGCCTACCCAAAAGAACAGCTGCAAGTTTTCATCTCTGAGTTCCGCCTAAATTGCAGCATCTCATTCGCTGAATCAACCACACACAGGTGTGAAAAATTAACCTCAGGACAAAGGGAACCTCACACTCCAAAGATAAAGAACTCCATGTGTCAGCTTCCTTCCTATCCCACTGCTTTTTATTCCTCTTGTTACTTTTCCCAAAGTCATGGACTTTTTTTTTAATACTTGATGCATCTGAGATTAATGTTTTTTATATGAAGTTAAAGTACCCATTTATATGCATGTATAAATTTTATATGCATTCTATATGAACATATAACACAAAAATATGTATATTATGCATAAATACATCAAGTATATAATAAAAAAAACCTGTTGGTTTGTGAAAATAAATAGGCCCATAGGCCTTTCCAACATCTTAAGGCATACAAGACATTTTCTCACAACAGTTTTTGTACCTCTTTAGGTCTCATGTTACCCATGAAGGGAGGTTTATATGGTCACATGGTGTTTCCTAAAAGATCAGTTAATATATTTACTAAAAAAGCCCTCCAAGTTTGTAGTTGCAATATTTTATTCTTTCCCCAGGTTAACATAAAAACTAGAAATTTCAAAATATAAACAAATTTCAAGCATTTATTCTTAATTTACCTTTGTTTTGTTACTCAAGCAATATTTTTATCCCTTTGGGAAAAACAGATTAAACATTCTCAACCTCAGGATTCCTAAACAATTATTCAGAGCTGAAACTGCAAAATTTGTCATTGGTTTGGTCATTGTTTGGATTTTTTTTTTCAGGGCTGAAACATGACTCTAGCTATGCACACTGCAAGAAGATTGAAAAAGAAAAGTTAATGTAAACACTTGCTCCTTCCTTTCTTCTACCTTTATTTTTCCCTTTTAAGAATGCTCCTAATAAAGATTTTCCTCTTACCTTTGATTTCTTGGGTTGCTGGTACTGTACTTTTAGAACTAGTGCTATGACCTCCACGCATGACTGGAAGACTTCCATAGTAACCTAAAATGCCTGTTTTAAACCATCTCTGAAGAAAATATCAACATTGTTCATTCTTTGATCAATGATACCAATTAAATCCTAAACACAAAAGGCACAAGTGAAAACATTTCTTCACTGGGACACTTTAAGTTCCTGAAGGTGTTATTCCTGCTGCTGACGCTATTGGGGTGCAGAGGAAAGGAAGTGAGAAATAGCTGCTGCTGTAGGCATTACAGCACAACTAATTGCTCCTCAACACTTTATTTGTAGCTTATATCCCAAGACATCATTCTCAAAACAGCTGTTTTCACCCCGGGTTTTGATCTATTTGGCAACAATATATTGTCTAAGTTTTTAGACATTGTCATTTTTACCATGTTCCTGTTGCACCTAATTCCAGTCGGCCTAATTCTATTTACATTTAGTAGTCAGGAAGGCTGATTCTCCTCACTGTAATCTCTTCTTTGAGAAACTTAATGAATTGCAGCTCTTTCAAACCTTTTTCAAAAGGCTTTGACATTTCTTTTGCAGCATTTGACCCTGAAGTAGTGAATACTTTTCATCTCTTCTGACAAAAATAGACTTTTGCATGTTGCAAAGGTAAATATAACAAACCGATGTTTGGTTGTTTGATTTAATCCTGTTTTTCTAACAAGTAACAAAAAGGGGAAGACAGCCTTTTCATTCTGCCTAAAGAGTTGAAAAGCAACAATATGTCAAAGCTACAGTGGAGAAGACTTGAGAAGGCAGGTGACATCTAATTAAACCCAAATCCAGCCACAACACAGGTCTCTAAAAACCCTTTCATCAGCTAAATGAAGCTGAGTGAAGCACACATTTAAATGGTGCTCACGGTGGTCGTAGAAAACGTATAGAGAGCTTTTCACAGCTAGCAAGGCAAAAGAGACTTCTGGGGAGTTTATAAGAGAGCCTGCCACAGTTGTGGGGCACATGAGAAAAGCTAGGGAAGTGTTTGTCCAGAGGCAAACTGTTTGCCTTTGCAGGGAAGCAATGGCAAATCGTATTATTTGCCAGCTGGGCAGCAAAAGTGATTTCTCAGAACTGGAAAACAAGTTTATAGGAAGAGAAGAAAGAGTCTTAAGGAGTCTTGAAAGCAGGATCAAAACAGTACCCGAGATGTTAAAAAGGGAGTCGTAGTGGAAGAGATGTAAAAGCTCTCACAACTAATCCAATCGAAATGACAAAGTAGGAAAGAGATCCTTGCTGTGGAAGTCAGGATGAATGTGAATGAAGCAAAAGCACCCTTTACAAGGTCAAAAAACCCCACGATTACTAACGCCACTTACATTGCTTTAGAGGAGGTTTCTCCTACTTTGTAAAGAGTAGCTGTTAGATGCATTGAAAATTCACTTTTAGGAGCGCATGTAAACAGAGCTTGAAGTCAATGGCAGAGAAAAATAATGCAAATTTTCTGTGCTTGGCTTCGCTCCTCTCGCAGAACAGACACGGCTCCCTGCCTGTCACTGCGCACGCCTCCACGCGCTGGTGCTTCCATACCAGCGCATCCAGCTCTCGGAGCTGAGCACTGCAAAGTTCTCTTTTGTTACTCAGATCTCCTCCCACTCCTCAGCTTTCTGCCTCCTCAGGAGGCACGGACAAACTCGTCCTTCTCTCGGCAATTAGGATCGTGCAGCCTTCAGTTTTCATTGGTTGCTATTTCTCACTTCTGCTCTAGAAAAGGTATTAGCCTCTTTTTTTTTTTTTCCCCACGGGGTAGTTTGGTTTATGTTTATGCATGAGTTTGTACATAGCCACATATGCTGAGCTAAAAAAGTTAAGTCGGTGGTTGTCACTCCCTAATTGAAGCACAGCAAGTATTGCTGGAATTGGAATATCTGAAAAGAAAACACATCTGAAATAAATATGCATCTATAAAGAAGGACTGTAAATGGATGCAGTATAAATATTATATAATACTTATATATAATATAAGTATATATATAATAATATAAGTATATATAATTATATATAATATATATAATAATATATATAATATGTATAATAATATATAATATATATCTCATAATATATAATATATATAACATAATATATATTATATACTTTTATATTATATATAAGTATAAATATTTATTGGCAAGGCAGAAAATATNTATTATATACTTTTATATTATATATAAGTATAAATATTTATTGGCAAGGCAGAAAATATTTCTTCAGTCCATCTCCTGACTCACTGGAAACAAAATCAATGCTTAACCTTCATAAAAATGCTAGCACTAAATTTACAAAAAAAAAAAGTAGCCTCAAAGATATCAACCCAAAATGGTGAATTAGGAGGGAGGAAAGTTTTCACAACTACCTTACACAAGTTATGAAAACCACCAGCCATGTATGAAGTTGAGGTTCAGATCCAGTTTTGAATTGGAATGAAGAATTTGTCTCTTTTTTGCCAAATCATGTAACAGTGCACGTTAATTACTCTTTGAATTGCTTCAGATCAATGATATTTACTTACTAAGGTGTGCAGGCCACAGAAAAATAATTCAGGTAGTTCTGTTTTAGAGACCTCTTAAGCCTGTGCTGTATATTTCCCACCTGAACTTTCAAGGACTAAGTCATTATCCCAAACTCGCTCAGTTCTGCAGTACCTCTGTCTCTGTTTCTCTACATTATGAGCAGAAATTCTATCTTGAATGTCAGAAACCCTCAAAACTGCCATGTGGTCTGTACACCAATATTTTTCCACAGAAGCTTTGCATTCATTAAATAACATTTCCCTACAAAAAGAAAAAAAAATTGTGAAGAAAAAAGTCATCCGTTCTTTATGTAGAATACTTATAAAAGGGCTGAGAATCAACAAGTGTGACTTTAAGGCATATCTAACTTTTGAATCAATGGTTATTTTTGTCCTATTTGCTTGTATAAATGTGCATTTGATGCATAGTACCAAATTATGCGCGTCATGTAGTAGAGGAATCACTAGAGCTGTCAGGAGTAACTAATTTGCAGCTACTGTCTCTGTTACCAAGACCACTAACTCCTCTCTCTGGATCCAAAGATACATCATGTCCAAGGATCCTTATGTGTTCAATTTTATATTTGCCCAAGAACTCAAAAAACAAAACAGAAAACAAAAGAAAAAAAACCAAACCAAACAAAAAAAAAATCCACTAAAAACCCCAAAAAAAGTGTTTTTGGCTCCGTTGTGCTCTGGAGCACAGGGCAGAGCTCCATCAGGATGTGCTTTCCAGCTGTCCTCACCCACGATGGGTATGTCAACAGTTGTCCTCAGAGCCTGCCCCAAAAATCAGTCCCTGCTCCAAAAACACTTGATCTCACCACCTCCATCCCAGTGCTCCTTACACAATCTTTCTCTCTTTTCCTCTGTCATTTTATTTCTTTAAATTATTTTTGTGGAAACAGTTGCAAGGAAAGGCTCTGAAAGTGTTTCCCCACATGCAAGGCTTGTCATAACCTGGCCATTAGCACAGGCTATCATAAGAGATTTAAGTAAGCAAACATTCAGGAAAAGAATGGAAAAACATCCAGAGATCCCCAGTGGTATTAAAGATGAGGGGAAAGGGTTGGGAACAAGTATCATGTCCTGTTCTGGCCATGTTTTGCAGCAAACATGACAGCTGCCATGCTGTTCTGTGTGAGCTGTGCCCTTGCCGTGGTGTGTTCTACATGCTCTGACTGCACCTCCAGGATTCCATCCCTCAGGGGAAGCTCATGCAGGAAATGCAATGTTGTTGTTTCTCGTGATGTTTGAGTGTGAGAGCAGCCTGTGTCAGCTGGGCATTTGATTCCCCAGGCTCAGATATTCCTGAGATTCTATCTTTACATCTCATGCAGAAAGAAAAGAGTACGAGCTTGTGCTGCTGTGCAGATTAGAGCCCAAAACACTTTAACTTCCACTTTGGAGTACATCAGTCCAGGTGGGGGCCTTGATAAGTGAAATGCAGCAACTAAGAACATGCATTTAATGCAAGTAATAACTGTGTCACGGAGGGTAAACGTCAGCTTGCTTGGAAGGCAAAAAGCAACGTGGAGCTACGTAGGAGATGTTTGTTTAATGAACTGCACTGTGCTGATCCCTTCAGGGCAATATAGAAGAGGTTGAGGATGGCATAAAACAAGTCATGGGACTGAATTCCCTGGGACTGCACCCTCTGGGAGAAGGAGGAATGGGGAAGGGTATACAGGAGACTTACATTTTTCTTGTCTCCATTTCTTCTCTTTTGCTTCCCGTTTCATGGAAGTATAGCTGCGTAGTGCAAACTTTGTATCCCGGCTGTCATCATGCAATAATATTTCCTGAAGGAGAAATGTCCTTTTTGGAATTCCATGGATTTCAGCAGCCTGTGTTTCAATGATAAAACACAAGCAAATTATTTCAAGTCTTTTCACCCGACATAAGCATGTCCTGTAAACAGAAACCCCAGACTGCTTGTGGATGTCGTGAATTTGGAACAAAAAAGTTGAATTCTTCCACTGGACTCATTTTTTTGAATTTCTTTTTTAAAATATAAATATTCCAGAATAAATGGACTTTTATATCAGATACTCAGCCATTTGTCAGAGTTTAACAACCCACATGAAAAGGCAGAAACTGAGATTTGGCTGGCAGACTAGAAAAAAAAACCAAAAACTGTGCTACAGAGAGAGAGAGCATTTCATAGGCAAATTTTTGTTTTTCTCCTGAGGGATAGCTATATCCCAAACTTATCATTAGGTCCCACTAGGAAACTTTAGAAATCTTATTCTGTGGTCAAGGATGAAAAAAAAAAAAAAAGAAAATGTATTCCCTTGACAGCCTCTAACTCATCACAGATTTCTTAGTAGTAATATTTCTCCTGCCTTGGTCATTGTCACAGACATCCACATACTGCTTTCTCTCAATTGAAATGGAAAATAAAAAAAGCATTCCCCCACCTGTAACATCTCCAACTCCCTTGGCCAGCAGGCTGGTGGTTTTGCTGCTCCCACACCAGGAACCTCTCCCACGTTTTGCACTGGCTGGATGAGTTTTTTGGGAGCAGGCATTAAAAAACATGTAAATTCATCATAGTTTGAGATGTTACAGTGACTGTACATTTCTGGTTGAACATTTGAGTAGGAATATTTACAGTGTAGGAAATAAAACCCTGAGGCTCTCTATGCACTAACCACAAAAATTATTTCACAGAAGAATGCCTACTGCTAAGGCTGGCCTGAATGATGGTACTTAAAATACTTGGGGTTTTTCTTAAACTGAAGCCACACAGGCCAAGAAAGTATGAAATAACAATTCATTCTTTTTCTGTATGTCTTCCATTGCATTTCTTCACTATGCATGAAGTGAAATGTCTCTCCATACCTTTTGGTATCATCATATTCTATTTTATTGCTGACAGATTTTTCCTGTGCCACAATAAAAATCAATAAATGCAACAATAAAATAATGCATCACCACCTGTTTGTTCAAAACTATTCCATAGTAGATTTACTGCCTAGATGCTGGGTTGAGGAATTCAGCTGAAATATCCAACCCTAAGGTAGGTGTATTATTATTACACATGACAATTAGAGGCAGGTATTATACAATAATTACACACTATATATGATACATTATACATGAATTATAAATTATATAGATAGATATGTGCTTCATTCTTTATTATTTACATAAAGACAAAGATTGCTTTCAGATTTTCAAAATTCAATAAATTACTCTGTTGATGACCTAAGTTTTACCTGTTTGCTCAATAAACAGGCCTTATCCATGAAGAAATGGATACACATGACCAAGAAGGTAAAACATTTTGAATTAATTTTAATCTTAATATCCTTAAACTTATGACCAATGTATCAATTACAATTACCTAAAATATTATTTTCTTACTTGTACCCTCCAAAGATTACCAAAAATTACTTTAATAACTAACATGAAGAACCCTAATATAACTTTACCATAAAGTTGTTACCAATTTTTTTTTTTTTATTTTGCCACGTGTTAAGAAGTGACTGCAGTCAATTTTCTATCTGAGATTTCTACACAGCATAAAATAGTCTTATCTTCTGAGGGGGCTATTTGATTAACTGGAATCCTTGAGCTAATTACTGTAACTTTGGGCGCATTCTTTCTTTTATCCTGGATGATTTCCTTATTTTAAAGAGAAATAAACTCCCTTTGGGCATTAAACTGCATTTGCTTTGATGTAAATGTGTTTGTAAAGGAAATAAAAGACATTTTCTAGCCTGTATGGTGCTATAACAATATTTTGTTTGTTGTGCTTTGAAACACACGTAAAAGTACAGATCATGTTTATTTTTATGAATATTTTACATGGAATCTTTAAATGAAAATGGCAAATGGTACAAATAATAGCATGCAATCCTAAAATACTTTTATGAAAAGAGAAAGATGCACTGCTTAGATTATCTTTTGCAAAACTAATAATTTTTTTTTCTTATTATATTTATTCAGCTGTTTATTTCAAATAAAAGTACTTGTTCAAATTCAAGCACATATTAGTATGGATAATTCAGAGAAACAATATTCAGGGAATGTGCTAGCAAAAGCTATTAACATTATTGTAGAAGGGTGTTTTCACCCTTTATTTCAAGTAAAAAAATATTTTGTTTTAAAACAATTATATGAATCATATTTCAGAGAATGTCTTACATGAAGACACTGTGAAGCATCCACTTATTTAACATTAAATTATTCTTTTTTCTTTGGAAGATATTTAGATTATTACAAAAATGTGTTCTTTCTTAATGGTGAGAAAAATGCAAATACTTAAATATTCAAAGCATAAACCTCTCAAGTCGTACATTTAGAAACATTTTGTATGTAAATTTAGATAACTGGTAATAACATCTTAATATTGGTGCTATGCAAACAATAAAATAGTTTATATTCCAATGTGCAGGACAGTGGCTACATTACAACTGGTTATGAGTTTAAAGAAGCCATTTGAGTATAAGGTATTTATCTTAATTATGAAGTTAATTAGGTATTTAGAAATGTGTAAGCAGCTTAGTGCAAAACCAAAAAGAACAGAAGACAATGATCAAAAAATTATTAAGGAAAAAAAGGGCTTCCTGAATGACTCTGCGTAGCTTATAACTTGTTTTATAAATAAAGTTCAAAAAGTCTATTTTCGGATCAGGTAAACTTGCCAAATTTGTAAAGTTTCCTTGAGTTCTGACAAATACTGAAATGTTTCCTCATTAAATGTGCCAAACAAGATTATAGAACAAATATTAGAGCTGCTCCATCACCAAAAAGAAAAGTAATACTAATGGTTTGCCTATCCACAACTAAGGATACTTCAAATACTACACCCCACACACATTTCATTGCGTTTTCCATTTCCTTTCTTTTTTTTTTTAAAAGGATGTCTCCTTTCAAACCTAATCTGAAGCAATTTCTTAGTGATCCTTTGCAAATATGAATTAAATAAATGATTCTGATTTTATTTATTTCATGTTAGCTAGTATAAAATCATCATTTTTGTTGAGTTTGGTGTAGGGAGAGGACTATTACTGCTTTTCTGGATTAAAGCATTGCCATTTTATGCAAAAAATCAATATCCTTCCCACCTAATAACCCTAACACTCTACAAAATACGAGACTCTCAAAGGCTCAATGGCAATAACCTCCAAATCTAATCCAAATGTTTCTAAGAATTTTAGTAAGAATCATACCAAAAACTTGTGCAACAGCAAACTACAAATACTGCAGAAAAGGACCACTTGCATAAGTCATCACATGAGGTCAATATTCAAAAAATCAAAATGCCTCTAATATTCAGCTTTAACCCTGAAGAAATAAGTTTCAGATTTCACTTCCCACCAGTAATAAAATCACCTGGACTACAGCATCCACCAGTGAAACAAAAATTACTAAAGCATAGCTACAGAAAAGGAAAATGTCTTTTGTTCTTAAAATATAATGAATTCAATAAAAAATTTAAATTCTGTTATGATTAGAAATTTAACACTATAACTGTGTCTTACAGTACGGTGTCAAATTCCAAGTCTTCAATTTAAGTTATGCTGGCAAGGAGGCATTAATTAATTTTGGTAAATAGAGGGAAATAGTTGAACTTAATTACATTTCAAGGCTGTTTCCTATTCCATAATTGTTTGTTGCAAGAATACACCTTTAATGACTTCTTTTAATTAACCGGTCTAAATACTTGATTTGGTTACTTGGACTTGATAAGGTGGCTCACTAGTCCACCTATACGTTTTCTAGGCTATCCATTATAAATTGAAGAGAATCCTCCAACCATTAAACAAAGCTCTTTAGCCTGTGAATAGCTTGCACTAAATTGTCTGAGGCATAAGAAGACAGGATACATTGATTTCAGAGAAAAATTTTCTTTAAATTTAATTTACTTACAAAGGAGATACTTGACTCAATGTATTTTTGTCTCTAAAGATGATATATCCATGTTGATAAAGAAACACGCAGTTAGATGAAGGAACCAGCATTTAATCCTTGTGTTCCTTGTTGCTCTCATTTTTCCTGTTTTTATTGGAAGTCATTACAGCTATTTTGCTTGTCTTCAATTAGATTGTTCCCTAAGACAGCAAACGTTAATCTAATGTGAATAAAATACTGAGAGGCAGCCTTTGTGTGACTAAAGGACATTATTGTTGAGCTTTGCTCTGTGTATTTCCTGATTTTTTAGGACCATGCATATTAGTAATGTCAGGGCAAACCCTTTGGGAACAAACCTACCTGTAATAACTTTGGCAACGTATCCATAACCTCTTTGCAACTCACTGTTCAGTGTTCTTATTTTTTCCCTGCTGCAGCACAAAATGTAAGTACACCAATATTTTGTTCAGTTCTCAAAGAGGAATCTTTAAAAGAGGTTCAGAGAATTTCATATTGCTTGCAGGAGGCAGAATAAGTGCTGGAAAAGTGAAACTCTAGAGATGATTCAAGGAAGAGTTCAATCATTTCTTTCTAAATTGAAGAAGAGTCAGATCCTTAGAAACAGGATTCATGTTGTGCTCTTTTGCCATGGTTCACCTAGGAGGGTCATAGAAGTTTTTCATAGGGATGCTGACTTTTGTAGAAAAACCTTTCCACTGTACCTTCATTAATTATTTCCTGATGAGAACATGTAAAATCTCTTGTTCTCAACAAACTGAGCATTGTGGTGGTTAACTGGGTTTGTATTTCTGGGTACAGTTTAGTTTCAGTATCTCAGTGAGGTGCACATTTGGAATTTTACTTTACTTATTATATTATGTCCCAATCTAACTAATGCTGAATGAGGCTCAAGGACTTGGTCTTTTGAAAAGAATAAGTTCTTCAGCTTCTTCATTAGTGTAAAAGTGCAAGGCTTGCTGATTTCAAAGTGGTAAAATTCACTTTGTAAATGTCATTTGCACTGGGTCTGGGTCACCCCCATCCTGTGGCTCTTATCCAAAATATTTCTCCTATCTCTTCCAATACCCAACTTTTAAATTTCTACAGAGGTCAGACTGCACTCATTGTACTACAAAGTATATATTACCAAAAAAACCCCAAACATCCACAGAAGAAACACCCAAAAAACCCAAATGAAAACCCCCAAACCAACAAATAGCCAAACGAAAAACCATCCCACCTCTGTACAACCCAATTCTCAATGCCTGCTTGCCACTCTGTAGAAAAACACCAGGAGTTATTGATAGTGATACTATACATTTATTAAAAAAAAGTTTAATTTCCTGTCTTTCAAAGGTCACTAAATTTCGTATTTATTACCCATATCTCCCATAGAAAAAACAAACCCATATCTCCCATAGAAAAAACAAACGGACCCCAAAATTCAAATCCCCTGGCATTAATTGATGCTTGTGTTTACCACACCTAATTGTACATAACTGTTCCCTGGGATCATTCCTATGCAAGACAAAAAAAATTTAAAACTAAATTAAAATAAAAAATGTTTTCAAATCAAGATTTCTCCTTATGGTTATTTCCTCAGTACTTACATGTATCTGATGTGGTGGGCAATTCCTCCAAAAGCAATAGAATTAGTTTTTCACATTTTCAAAATTGTCTCCATGCTTGAAATGCCATATCCCAAAATTTTTGCCTGAACTAAGAAAAAAGCAAAAGAGAGAACATAAACATTTCTTAAAACTACTGTGGCACAAGTTAAAAATATGTGACAACCAGTGGTGATGATCATATCTTAAAATTCTGTGTTACTGCACTGTAACTCAGCAGAAACATGAGCAATTCACTACGTGTGAAAACAAGAATGACTTTCAAAACAATATTTCATTCTTTTAATATTAAAATGAAGTTTATCATTGTAGGAGGTATTCTATGTCACTTTAAAGCTCTAGCTGACAAATATTAAAAAGAAACAAATGGAAATTGCAAGCAAGAAGGAGTAGCAAGACATTTTGATAAAATAAAGACTTGAAAGTTCAAAAGCAAAACAAATCTGGTACTGAAAATAGCCAAGAGTAAATACACAAGGTAAATTAAAAAAATAAAACCTAAGGTAAATAAATAAAAACAGATTAGTTTTGTGGTAAAGACTCAAATAAAACCAGCAGTAAACATTATGTTGCAAAAAGGAAAAGAGGACAATAAGTCATCTTTAGGAAATATTTTTGAGAAAAAATTGTTAGAAAATATAACAAATACTGGGGAAAAAACCAGGATTACTTTTAAAATAACAAATATTAAACTGCCTTTTTTTTTAAAAAAAAAGCACATTGAATTGCTAACACAATCTAGAGAAAACCATCTTTTTGCAGTCATTCATGCTCTTATGCCCGTTCTCATCTTAATCATCCCTATGAAGAAAGCTTTCATACTCTGCTTGCAAAGAAGTGCTCCCAGGTTTCTAATAATCTATCCCAAAACCATCTTTATTTTGAAGTAGAGAAAATGGAAACCACTACAACTCCACGTCTACGTGCCAAGAGTTCATGATAGAATTCTAATATTGTTATTTTCTATGCTATTTTCTTAAACATTCTGATGTTCTCAGATTTATGTGGTAGCATCACCATACATCAAGGAATGGATTTTACTAAAGTAAATGCAATCATTTGCTTATCTGTTTGCTGTTTGGTTTTTTCCCCCCCAGTGTCCCTAAGCTATTTTTGTTATACCAAAACTTCTATGAATAGATAAAGTTATTCCTGCTGTTGGGTATTTTCATGCTTGTATCAAAATCCAATTGACAACTTTTTTTTTTTAGTTGAACATTTCAGTTGTCAGTGATTCTTGTAACAGTATACAATGTTTCTCCTAATTTCACGTATCTAAAATTTTATCACATTTTCTATTCATTATATTATAGATTTTGTAAGTTATGTTAAATGATAACTTCCCATCATCATGACAGATTAAATAAAACAAAACCACATGCTCAAAAAAACCCCACGTTTTTTATTACTTCAATTACTGAAATACTTCATGTTTTTGATTTCTTTGGTCTTAAACATCAGTTAACCCCTATTTTATAAATACGGGCCCAGTTTCATACCTACATAATTTATCACCTATTAATGCCACAATGATATATTCACAATGCAGAACATTTAAAAAAAAAGTTTTTGAAGGATAAGATGTTAAGTTTCCATGATGGTTTTTTGTGGAGGATTTCGCCAGAGTCTTTTATCCATGCGAATTACTGCTAATACCTTTGAATATACCAATTAATTTTTTGGTTGATATAATCACAACATTGTGGTATGTTGAGGGTACCTCTTCACTTTTAGATAGAAACACTGATTCATTCCTATAAATTGCCCTGGATCCAATTAATCCAACTTTCTTTTTTCTAGTAAGTAATTCTGTGCTTTGATTAGGGCTAAATATCCTGAAGTTAACCAAGCACCAAGCATAGCAATTAATTAGAAATATTGACTATATAGCAAATTTCTTTAGATATGATGGAAGCCTTTTATTCTGATATAAAATTTTGAGAAGTCTTTTGAAGAAGTTGGTTGAAATATAATGTCTTGCATGGCCAAGACTTATCTGTGTCAACTCTGTGCCATATGTAACATTCACACCTCTGGGGGAAACCAGGAGTTTTCATGGTGTGGAATAAGAGCTTTACAGTCTCCCTTTGTATTTAAATAAGGCAAGCATTTTACCTGCTTTTATGGTTTGGTCTAACTGTTCCAAAAACACCTCATTGCCTCGGATACAGTCAGACAATTCCTGACCCAGACCAAAGTCACTTGGCTTTAAAATTTCACAAACAGCTGCCACTGCAAGAATATGTGTCATCCAAAAATCTACAGCAAGATATTTTGAAAAGAAAAAACAAACAAACAAACCAAACATATAATCTATTTTCTCCTGGTTTACTATCTTGACAGCAGGCCCTGAAGCCTCATGTTCTCACAGCACTGGAAGGGGCACGACTGCATGGTCAAGGGTGAGGGGTGAGGAGCAGAATCTCTCCTTCCAGCAGCTCTTAGCCACCATTTCAGCTGGTGACATCAAACAGCACCATAAATTAACTCCAACCATGAATCATTTTGCTTTTCAGATTGATTTTCTATCGCTTCCATTTGGAAAACCTTTTATTTTATGCAAAACAACTGTTAAACACGACCAAATATAATCATACTTGTACTGTCATACTACGAAATGAAATAAGCACCTTTACAGGATGCAAGGAAGTAGAGATTACAATTCTTTTAAATTGAATGTATGTGAACAAAATACATCCTGCATTCATGTCTGCAGCTCATGTTTACAAAACACTGCCAAACTCTCTCAAATGTGCTAAAGTTAAATTTTTTTTTTTTTTTACTCATGTGGAAGGCTCTTTTAAAATAAAGCTTTCCTTAAAAAGTCCAAGCAGTTCTTAAATATTTATTGCAATATACTGTCATATTTAGGAGCCCAGGGGTTTTCTGCTATTATCTGACTCTTGATAGTGACTATTGCTTCAGTACTGCCTTGCTGCAATTACTGTGGCTGACAACCATGCAAGGATTGTTTAGACTGGAGGCATTGCACTGGACACGTCCATTGCTTCTATTGGCTACTTTAGAAGAAAAAAGGATATACATTACCTCCTTGCTGAAATTAAGAACTATTGCACTAACGTTTTCATTAACATGTTGATCTCATTTGTTGCATCTGACTGCAGAATTGTTTTCCCTCATATTTCCTCCAACAGTTATATTACATATCAGACAAATGAAATCAACATAAGGGGGAAAAAAAAGTGTTGAGGAATGAAATGCTTGCAAGGAATGCCTCAATGTTTGTGTTGAAAATACCGAAGGCTTAGAAAAATTGTTACATTTTCTGTTGATATTTTCTGGTAAAATGGTCATTTTCCTCTAAAACTGAATTTTCTCCATCCACTGAGCTGACAACTGACTACTGCAGCTTCCATAACTGGGCATATCCTACATTTATAGCCAAAGAACTTTAGGTTCTTGCTTTGGTGACACCAGAATTCAGTTAGGACACAATAACACTTACGACTCTCTAATTCATTTTTCCAAATCATTTCTTTGAATATGCTTTGCTATGTTCCTGTTTGGTTATTTTCTTTACTTGATTTGTATATACTTATAAACTCATACAGCATAAATATATTCTCCAATAAAACATGAAAAGGAAATAGTGAAATACATATTAAAGGATGTTCTCTTCTAATTTATACCAGAAGCTCCAAATCTACATGCTGTCTTCCATTCCAAACAATTATTGTACAGGCAATGTGGCTGACAGATACTGCTAAAATAAAAAGAATATTTTAAGAGAAAACAAACAAAAAAAGCAAATAAAAAACAAACCCCAGCAAAACAAACAAGACCCTACAGACATTATTCAGCGCAACATTGTAATTAGCAAATGTATTTGAAAAATCACGATTTTGATTATCTGTAATTTTAAAATTAAATATGATGTGAAAGTTGTGAAATACAAATTTGTACTCATTGTTATCTCAGCTCTGATTGTAATTTGGCATCCAAAATAGATTAAAATTGGATTGGTCTGTAATAAAAAGTGATAATTCCATACTGTGTTCACTTCAGGGTCTGGTCTTCTGCAGTGTAAGTCTTGTTTTTCAGTTCCACATAAATATTCTGGGTTATAGGGTAGTTACCATTGTAAAGATAATGGATAGAGTGATGAAGGGGGACCTGAGGACTCAGAAAGAGAAAGCATGGAAATCCCAGGAATTATACACGTGAATTGGCATCTCTAATTGAGCATAAGGAATGAGAGGAAACTGTTGCATACAAGCACAAAGTTTCAGCTAAGAGAGATATTTGATTTAGCTCAGAGAACTATTAGCGAATTCTGGAACAGCCCTCCTCTGCCACCACTTCAAGAGAGAGAAGCTGCTCTTGCTGTGACATCCCCCTGTGCACAGCCACAACCACCAGTTCCATGCAGATGTTTAGATCCACAAGGCAGAGATGTAGCACACAAGAAATTTACTCCAAGGACACATTTAGCCCTTGTTTTCAGAAGCTCCCCAAGCAACACAATGTTATTTCCAGTGTATTGTCAAACACTGACACAAAGTTTGTTGATTTTCGTGTTCCATGTAGCATAAAGGATGTTTCTCAAAAGAGACTTGCCTCTCTGGTAGTTGAGCTGTTATCTGTCACAACAAGGCTGAAATACAAGTCTGGATACGACACTTTTCTTCTCCAGCATTGCACAAAACACGCTCAAGGTTCATACATACCCATCTGTGGCTGATTCCAGACCAGATGCCCTGATTCTTCTCGGATATAGTACTGTGGTTTTTCCCACATGTAATTGCATGGAGTTCATTACGTACAGTAAATGGAAACAGCAGTAGGAATTAGATCTAATCTTAGTACAACCACTGAAATGAAAAATGCATTTCTACTTCTGTAATATTGTCTAAAGACAGACACATCTGAGAATAGAACTAAACTCCAAAAAAGAATGGGAAGAGATGGAGTTAATCCTCACTTATCTTTTTATAATAACTGTTAGGAGAAATGATTTTCCAGAACATCCATACGAGATATGTGTGAAAGAAGATGATACATTTCTAAAGTCTTAGGGACTATAACATTTTACGGCAGATATATTGTACCTAACAGCACTTATTTTGCACTGTGAATTAGTTTGTATGGTGAACCTAGTCAAGAAAGTGTATTAGTCTTACTACATGAAAGAAATGCAGAGTATTTACAGTTTAGGGAGCTATATTCTGTAAGCCAAGTATTTTGAATATTGGTTAAATTTAAAAGGGGATAACTAGTTCAACACAATTTTAAAACTAAAAAAAGAATGACGACCAAAAAGTCTAATACTCTCTTCAAATGCATAAACACTGGAATGATGAGTAGACTTAATCCAGCAATTTTATGTTCATTAATAGTGGTGGTGAAGGTGGCAGTGGAATATTACATCCAGCTACACCTGCCCAGATTTTAAAATGAACATTTAGAAAATGGGGTGTGTGTCACACAAATGACAAGTGAAAAAAAAATGCCTTGCATACACTACAAAGATTTATATTTTCATGAAATAAAGCAGTGATGACAACTTTGAAAGGCTTGGGACTGGTCAGAAACATTTACTGAGGAGAAATGATGGATAACCATGACCTTTTTATTCCAGCAAAGAGTCATGACAACAAGCTGTGGATATTAGGGTTAGGCACATTAACAGATGTCAAAATAGTTATTCATAAGAGCAAGCTGTTCTTCAGTACTATGGATTTTCCCTGTTGTGATGACTTCCAATCAAGTTTAGAAGTCCTTCTAGAAAACCTGGGTTTGCTGTGCATAAATTATTGAACCTTATGTTGTTTTAATTACATAAAAACAGGTGGCTTTATCCTATAGTCACACTAACCATCTAATAAATCTATGTATCTCTCATTTTTCATGAGTTCAAAATAAAGAACAAAATGACCAAAGAATGATGTATAAGGGAATATTTTCATTGACACAGAGAGCAGTGCTCTCTGGTTAATTAATATTATTAAAATTCTGTCTTTGGCTAATTGCTTTCCCTATAGAAGATGCAATAAGACACAATAAGTGCAACTGTTGAGTTACATTTCCAGTATCAATTTATCTTTATTTGATTTGGGCAAACTAATTCAGGCAAAAGATATTAAAACTCTAGAATTACTATGTCCCTAGCTGTGTATGACACCTGAAATATTTTATAGCAACTTGCTCCAACAGGTCTAATCCACTCCTATGTAGGTTTTTCAAGCAGACAATATACTTCTCACAGACCAAAATAACTGATTTTTTTTAAATTGCCACCTTCTAAGTCAATATTTCTCATTTTGCACTCTAACACTCTTTAAAGAATTAGAGATTACAACTATTGCTTCTTTTAATAAAGGGGATATAAAAACTAACTGAAAAAGAATATTTCAGTCCTCTGTTAAAAGTACGATTGCTTCAATCCCCTCTGACAGCACGTATCATAACTCTCCTAAAACCCCACATGACTTATATAGAGTTTCTATCATTGAACTTGCTTTTGACTTCATTTCTAATGTTATGTCTTTTGCCAGTCACCACAATTTAAATTGATCAGCTAGAGGAACATTTTCTTTTTTTTTTTTTTAATGGGAGCAGGACAGGAAGGTTAATGACACGTGGAGTTTTATTCTCTCAGGTGCAGGGCCAGGTACCGAGCCCGAATTCTGAAAGCTCATAAGCCCATGCTTGAATCCACTCCTATGCAGAACATTAAGCAAATGCTTTAAGAGTTGTTCCAATTGGGAACGTTTTCATGTGTCAGTGCCCAGGCCATTTATTTTACAGGGCAGAGTGTTATCTACAAGGAAAAATCTTAGACACATCATATTAACTCAAAAACACAGTGTGTTGGGAAAGAAGCCTGCCATTGCTCTGCAAGAAAAAATTTAAAGGTGAAAAACTCCTAAAAAGTAAAGAATCTCAAATTAGACATTTTTACTGATGCTACCAAATTATGTATTTGAATGTGTATAAGCAGGATTTTTTTAGTTGAATTATATAACTAGAGTTCAAATTGAATACTTCCAGTTAAAGGACTAGCA
The DNA here is from genome assembly GCA_013390045.1 of Picathartes gymnocephalus. Classification (NCBI taxonomy): domain Eukaryota; kingdom Metazoa; phylum Chordata; class Aves; order Passeriformes; family Picathartidae; genus Picathartes; species Picathartes gymnocephalus. The sequence goes on from WEKY01039164.1 coordinate 28,238, forward strand.
AAACATTATCACAGCCCTTCTCTCTTAGGCTGGCTCATCTGCCAAAAGTCAAAGTGAATTTCAACAAGGTTAATTAAGGCTGAATTCAGACACTCCCATGATTCCCAGGGCATAAATTACAACTCCGCTTATTATTTTGTTTTTCAAATAAAAATACTACTTCTCTCTGCTCACAGTTCCTGAGAGCAGACTTTTAAGATACCCCACACTAGGGTCATACTGAAAGAAAGGAGTTGGTTTTCAGACACTGTTTGCTGGGGAAATTTTACAAAGTAATACACAATATTACTACAGTTATGTCAATGTAGAATCAGTACTTTATTCTGCAATCGGCAGAATAAACACTTCTCACTTTTTTTCTCCAATAATTATATGACTACTAAAACAGGCTGAATTTCAGCTTTACTACGTTACTCTATTAGGCACTGAGCTTTAAGAGTACGGTTCATAGAGCGAGAAGGCATATAGTTTTAGAATTATGTCTGTATAAAGTATTTTTTAAACTGAATAATGCCTTTTATATAGGCTAAATAATTTATTATGTATTTACAATCCAATATAGATGCTTCAAAACTATTCTTCAATATTTATCAAGACTAGTTTCATTGGATTCATTAAATTCTGAACCTTTTCTAAGTTTTTGGGAAAGATATAAAACACATAAGGGTTTTTTAAAATATATAAAATTCTAGAGTTCATCTACATTGCATTTATCAATCTCTAATCCTTACAATTTTGTTACTATTAGTCAGAGACACTGGTTTTCCACTCCTTAATTAGTTGATATTCCCTTACATCTCTCTCCTGGTTATCATACAATACTTGTTCTCCACTTTAGAAGCCGGGTCTGGTCTTCTCTAATCTCCAGAAGCAGTGATTCAAAATTATTCAGGTTCTCTAGTAGCATCTCTGTTCTTATGATTGCCCTCATGGGAGGGTTTGGGCTTTGCTCTTCCTACAACCTGCAGTTCTAATGAGGAAAAAAAAAATCTCTTGTATGACTTAATAAACACTCAATTCAGAAGAAATTTGACATACATGCTCTAATTCCCCCATTCAGGGCCGTGTTCTTTTACAAACCATCTGATTTAGGTGCTTTGTGACTTGACAGATGCACAAATGCCCTCCTGGTCAAAGATACTTGCCTGATCTGACATAGTATGGGGCTGATCTGGTGTCCATATTGAAAGTTCATGATGGATTATCTTTCATCACTAATTTCCTGAGGGCCAGAGTTAGAATCAGGCTTTTTATGTGGTGCTAGTCTTAAAAATCCTGTTACACTACTTGAGGAAAATGAAGAATAATCATTTTGATAATATATAAGAACTGAAAGACCAATTCCAGCTTTCAGTGTCTGAACTCACTGAAAGCATGGGTGTAAATTTGTGCAGCAGTTATATTAGAAATGTCTGTGTAGGAATCCTGTTATAACTTAACACCCACATATCTTGTAAACTAATAACAGGATTTGGGTTGTACAGTGTTCAGCAAATTTACCCTAAATCCTCCACTTTACCCTTTAAAAATTTAATCAGGCATCTGTCATTTCATATCTTTCTCAAAACCCTCTATTTTGCTGCAAAGAATCCAGATTATTCCATGATTATTAGGAGGAACAGGTTGCATCTCAACTTAATTTGACTCAGTATGAATAATCTCTCAGCTAACATCTGAAAATACAATAAGTGCACCATGTGTGCATGTGTATGCTTAAGGGTTAGATGAAACAGAGGAAAGCTATTACAAAAAATGCATAAACCTTTTTTTTTATCACTCCTTATACTTTTTTCCCTGTAAAAACCATGAGCATCATCAGAATTTGGATTAGTTTTTTTTTCTCCCTAGTGGTCAAGCCTGGATATGCTTGATCATATGACTAAACACTACCTGATGAGTGATCAGAAGTTATTTTCACACAATCTAGTGGATTTTCATGCCTCCATTCCAAAATGCTCTCCACTTTTTCACGTGGAAGCAGGCCTGGGTTCACACGGCTGCACAGCCTCCCATTCCTATCAGACTGGATACAGCCATGAGTCCTCTCCATGCAAATTTTCAGCGTTCTCAAAGTGAAGTCATGTAAGAAATGGTTTCCATTTCTCGACACACTGTGGAGAGGATGTGGGAAAATTATCTGCTGAAAACCATGATGATAATTTAGAAGTCAATGAGACTTAAGTAGAAGCAGCTGTACTACTATGGTGGGTGACAGGATCCAGAGAGATGAGCAAACACCTGCTACCCACCTCGCAAGATATTGTTAGACTTAATTAGTCAGTGTTGAAAAGCACTTTAAAAATCTACTGAAAAAAGGGCAAGTATTATTAATTTTTATTGTAATTACCATAATTATCTCTATTATTGTTATGCAAAATGCACTGTGTGAGAAGGCACAAGATTACAACAAGAGCTTTTCATAGAAGATACAAAATATCGGTTTCAAAATTCCCTAAATTATAGCCATGTCTATGCTGTCAATTTGGCTAACGTCTCATTTTAGTCTTTGGTCCTACTTCTCTGATACTCTCATGCAAGATAGGCTGCTCCTGGGCTGGTGTTTGAAGCAAATCTTGTGCAAACACGTTGCCAGCCACATCAACTCCAACCTCAGCAGGTGCTGAAGATGAGCTCGTCAATGACAACTGCCAGCCAGAGGTCTGGGGCAGCCTGGCATACACAGCCCGAGCAGGACCTTGGGGACCATCACAAGAAAGGTTTTCGTGGCAATTCTCAGCTCTCCTTACGTCTGACTGAGGACAGGGAGCAAGGAGAGAAGGGGCAGGGGGCACTGGCTGTGTTTGGGGGCAGACGAGGTACGGCAGGGAGCAGGGTGAAACAAGCAGGGGACAGGTGAGACAAGGGAACAGCAGCTTTGGTACCTGGCAGCCTCCTGTCAGCAGCTTACCTGGCTCTGCCTCCAGACAGCAGGTCTGTGTGACAGAGCTGCAGCCCAGCTCTGGCCAGGAACAGAGAGTGGGACTGATAAACCACAGCCACACACATTTACCAACATCAAGAACAGACAGACATCTCCAAATGGTGCAAAAACAAACTGCCAGGCTCCCCTCTGCATAGGTCAGAGGACAACTACTACCTTCACAGTGACACTCTGCTACTCAGATGATAAAAAAAAAAAGCATTCACTGGATTTTCAAGTGAAGGACTACAGCTGCCCGAGACTGTGCTCACTGGTTTTACAGAGCACCATCCTGTTAGAGAAACATTCACAACCCTAACATCTGCCTCACACTCTCCCTACTTTCCCCTGGTGATACATCATCCACTACAGGCTGAATAAGGTCATATTCTGACATGTATTCTCTGTTCCTCCACCCCATAAACAGCACATGGAGCTTCAGGTACACCTCTGTGGCTATCCCACTCGCTGAGTTTAGAGTGGTTCATACACAGTCACAGAAGAATCTCTGATTTGCCAAAGTCAAGGGAAAATGGCATTTTGAGGCACCCAAACATCAAATACCAGGGCAGGCAGTTATTCTATGCATGACTCTTCCTGCCTCTGACTTCTTACTTGATGTAAAGGGAGACCTCATATCTAGAGGGTCTGAGCTCTTCTCAGGGGATGCCACATGGCAATGTAAGTCCCATTAATGGCCAGAGTCCTCCAAAGCCCTGAAAGGCATCTGGATAAATTGCTGATGAGTTCTACACATGGGTCAGGCAGTCTGGTGGAACTTTCCAGACCTCTGCTCTGGTCACACCTGTGGAGAAATGATTTCACAGTACCCACTAAAAGCTGTGGCTGAGAAGAATCAGAGGTTCAGCAGTGAGCCCTTGGCCAGCTGTCAGTTAGGGCCTAGGAGAAGGATGCACTCCACCTTGGTTGTGATGCTGATCCTGACACAAAGTCTTAAATGCAATCCTCTGTGTATAAAAGGTGCAGACACAACCTCATCCTCCCTAGAGTTTGTCTGAGGGTCCTGTAAGCACGATTGCCTCCCATTTTGGAAGGTCTCCAGAGCCAAGGAGGAAGCAGCACGCACAGTGTGATACCTTGGCCACTTGCACAACAACAGCAGCAAATACAACAGCAGAGGGGCAGCACAGAGTCACCTGCAAATACAGGACTCGAAATGAAGCCAGCTTGGGAAGGGTACTGATGCCTCTTGCAGACCCTGACCACACAGAGTGGGAGGAGGAAGAGCTTTTCCAACGCCGTGTTCCTGTCACCCCACACAGGAGCACCCCCAGTGAGCTGCAGAGGCTGTGGAGCAGCTGCTGAGCCAGCCAGGATTAGGGAGAGGAGGCAAGGCTTGCCTGTCAGAGGATTTGTCTTAAGCAGTACGAGCACAAGCTGTTTCATATCTATCACCACAGCAAGGGAAATCTCTCTTGTATAAATCCCATCCCTACGGCATAAATCACCTTAAATATCACTGGTTTTCTCCTTATCTAATGCCTTGATTCTCTCAGATTTTAATGTTATTTGATGAAGTTATCAAATAATCAAACCTTTCCAAATGGCTAGAATATCAAATTCATAACTTTTGCGTAAAATTTTCTACCATAAAAATGAGATTTTCAGAAAAAAGTTACATTCTTTTTCTAAAAATGAACCAAAAATAGCTTTTTGTGGAAGTCTATTTTTTACTGGTCTAGTTAATGAACAGGAACATATACATGCAAAATATAGCTATATATTTATTGTGGGAGGATCTACCACAGATCCATTAATCAAAATGTTATGTTCCCACTGTACCTAAATGGAGTGATTTTTTAGAACCTACCTGTCATTTTCTCCCCCAGCTGAATGAGAACAGATGCATCTGGAAAGTTCTCCAAACCATCATCTTTTTAAGTGTTCCTTATTGGCTTTCATCACATGTGAATTTCCCAAATCTCAGCTTATGTGCCCCATTACAGTTTAGCTATTATTTAAAATTAAGGTAAACGAAATATATCTTTTTTTTTTTTTGGTTATTCTTCTAAACAAATATCTAGTCAGGTTTACTAGGAGGCTAGTCTTTGCTAGCTAAGGCTAATCCTTACTAGCAGGCTTTCTACACAATCTCATTCCCTTAGGGACTATGATCATCAAAATCTCAGTGTTCCAGGACCTCACAGTGGGATTGCCTCCTGCCTTATAAAGTCTTGATTTTTTTGCTCCTGTCCAAAGACTGAAAATTATGAAAATTTACATAGCAGTCCAACAGTGAGAAAGTATTTAGGCCTGAAATATTCAGATTCAAAATTCACTGTTGGAATAAGCTGAGAAAGAACATTGAAACATCATCCTCCTTGTCCTCCCCAGTCATTTGGGCTCTTAGGTCTGCCTGTAAGAACACAAAACACTCTGGGCTCCAGGTATGAGCTTTCACTTGGACAGTCTGGGCCATGAAAAGCAGCACAAGCCTGTCTAAATTTCTATTTTCAGTTAGAAAATACCAATGTCCTTTAGCATATGTAGAGTTGAAATAAGGAAATGCATCTTCTCTAATAAAATAGCCAGGAAATCAGAAGTATCTGGTCCTTATGTGGTATAAGTGAAACTTTTCCATATGCCATATCTAGACAGAATTACCTAACAAGGACATCTGTGGCTGAACTTTTTCAGAGTAAAGGTTCATTTAGTCTAGGATACTAGTCTGGAAATGACTAATAGTGATGATTTAACCAATAAATATTATTTAAATAGAGATTAAAAACAGGATAGAGTGGTATTTCGTATACTGGCAGTCTCTCACCCCAAGCACCTGAGGCAAAGATTTTTGAGCTAGAATATCTTCATCACATGTTTGAATTTTCAAAATGTATTTTATTTCATTAGTTAATTTCATCATTTTTAAAGTGAACTTTGACATATATTACATTCTGGGGCAAGTGTTCTGGGGTTAATTCTTACATTATGCAAAAAAACCCCTCTCAATTCTCTATTAATAAAATTATAGAAATTGCAAAGAACTGTTTTTCCTCAAGACTTGGATTCAGGTATGAATGCCAAAGCAGAGAGTGTAATATATAACGGAATAATTCAAAATTACCTACCAGAACTTGCCAAGACCTTCCAGTTAGAAATACATACCAACAAACTATTTCTAGTGCCTCTTTGGGTTATGATTCTGGTAGACCAGTCTACGCTTATGTATAGCCTTTACTGTAATAGACATTTTAGAAACAAAAAGCTGGGGATTTTTGCCTTAAAACAATAAAGAATACTTAATATTTCCTTTTCTTTTAATGTACCTATGTAAACAATTTATCTGATTTTGCAAACAGCTATTTTAACTCTGAGGTTACAATAGCTGCATATTAATTTAGCAAATTCTATATATATAAACACGTGTGGGATGTGTCATATAATGGCATTATAAACAGGCTAAAATTTGATAATACATTAAAATAACATTCAGGTTGATAATTAAGAGGTTTTGAAAAAAACATCGTTTTCTAAAACCCTCACATGAACAACTGTCTTCATTATTCGAAGTATTTTCTGACAAGACAAAACCAGTATAGATGTAATTTCTGTAGATCTTTTGCATATTAAAAAAAACCTACAAGACTGTCAATCTGGTTGTAGCAATTTTTCATATTACCCCCAGACCAGTCCTGCAAAGTGAAACTTCAAGGCTGTTCATCATGAAATGAGGTTTTAAGGGGATAGGACATCACTCGTGGTGGTGAATGAAGGTAAGAAAAGTCAGTGTGCACCCTGATGCTCTGGACTTTTTGTCCTACGTGTCCCACTTCAGACCCAAAGTCTTTTGTTGAGTTCTGCAGCTGCTTTTCGTCCTGGATGGAAATCTGTGAAAACCAAAACCCTCTGGCCGCTGCTGCTGCAGACGCTCCTGCTTTGTCAGTCCTGTGTTCACCAGAAGGAAGAGAGATGAGTGAAACAGCATCTCCACCACACATCTGGAGAGAACCATAAAGAGAAGCAAAACACTTTGATCTTGATTTCAGCTATTTATATCAATGTTTGACATCTATCTTCGAGCTTGATAATACCTATGCAATATTTAAGAGATTTACAGGTACCTTTCCTTACTGCATATTTCAATCTACCCTAGAGTGCTTCATTAGAGTTTGGTTTTTACCCACCTGCCTTTGTGTGCCCTCACAGATGCAAGAAAGACTGTTTAAAATAAAATTATTGAAGTTCGGGTAGGAAAACTTGATGTTACTAAGACCTTTCTACTTAAACATATGGTATTAAACCCATGTTTTAATATTACATGACTGTGTAGTCTAATTTCTGACTTGGATTTGGTAGAAATACTTATTTTGCCTTTTTAGGACTGATTTAATGAACTGGAACTTAAAAAATTCTGGAAAAAAATATATATTCTGCATTTTTTCTTATGGAATCCTGTGAGAAAAGGGAACTTTTTATATGAAATTGAACTGCCAGTGCTTCAAATTAATTATTCCAACTGCCTACACTAATCTAGAAAAGGTAGTCTGTAACACTTCCAAATAATAAAGCCAATCCACACTCTAAACACTGAACTGAATAGATTAATAAAAATCAAAACCAATCAAAGCTAGCTACTCATCAGAGCCGATGCGCATGCAGAATCAGCTGTTCCTGCTCTTGTAAGGTTCAGACACTCACGTTGTCACATCTATGAACAGCTTTCAGAGCCAAGGCTTTGGACTTAATCTCACCATACTTTGAAGAAATTCAGATTTTTCAAAGCTTGCCACTTTTATGGTTATGTGACCTACTTATGCTCCAGTGTCAAAAAAACAAGCTGCTCATGAAGAATTTAGAAGCCTCTGTTGTAAGGATCGTTGGAACTCTTGGCTTTGTCCCTAATTTTCTTTGCTACAGGGGACCATAACTCCCAACTACAGATTTATCTGCATATACAGCTCTCTGCCTTGGAAGGGTGCTAAAAATTGAGACTACAACAACACCTGACATCCCTGGAGGTTGATTTTGGGTTCCCTTGGTGAGTTAATTCAGGCCACCTGAAAAGATTTTCTAGTGCTTATATCAGCTTTCAACATATTTGACATGTGCTGCAGTTCACCAATCTCAAAAAAATAAAAACAAAAATACCCCAAAAAATCAAGTTTTGGTCACTTCTAAGAAAGAGCCATAGAGATATTGATCTAGGAGAGGACTTTTTTGCCACAACTTTTGGCAAAAAAGTAAGTTTCAAAATGAGTACCAATATGAACATAGACATAGGGTTGTTTTATCACTGCTGTTATTGTGTTTCTTACTCTAAATTCATTCCAAAATGTATCTCCCTTTCTAGGATTCCATTTCTTGGATAACAAATTCAACCCTGTTGATTCAAGTCACGGAGTTATTGCGAGGGTTTGTGGATTTTGGTGTAGGGTTTCCTGGGTTTGGGGTTTTTTTAAGAATTCAAAACTCTCCGTTTTCATTTGGTGGCTAATCCATTTCTCTTTCCAGAAATAGAAGGTAATCTATTTGTTGCAATATGGACCTTGTTAGAAAAAGAAAAGCCAAGTAAATAATGTAAAGAAATCAACTTCACTCTTTCTTAAACTGATTTTACAGTTGAATGGTTTCAAATGTAGTGTAAACGAAGTTCCACGACCAATCTATCATCTGCTATAACGCATTATACAAGTCAACGTACAGTACATGTAAGCTGTGTGGGAAAAGCTCAGCAGTAACTACTTTTCTCTAGAGAAGTTACAGGTAAAAATGTTAAAATTAACAGATCTCTAAGAGAGCATTTTTTTTTCCTATTGCCTTCATTGTTAAGTATTAAAAAGGAATAATACCTGGTATTGGTACTTGAACCAAACAGGAATAAATCCTTCAGCACAAGACTCTAAACTTCTAGCTTGTCCTCCATGAAACTGCATCATAACATGTACATTTTGTGACATTGTCTCAGTTAAAAAAACCTCTAAATATTCCAAACTACAAACCAAGCAAAAATTATTTGAAAGAGTAGAATCAAAATTTTAAAAAAAGGAAATATAGTATGAAAAGGATAGAATTAGCCTAACAGTTATTTCCCTCTTTAAATTTAGAGTTATACCCCACAATCCTTTAAACCTTTTTTAGTTTGCATATCATTCATTGTCTGTTTGCTGTATTTCCAATTTCTTCTTTGCCATCTGTTTTCCAATGCTGTTCATACCACAAATTTTTTCTTCATGTAAGGCCTCTAAATTGTAGCTGATTGATGAAAAGATATGACAAAATAAATATTTTTAGGCTTTTTCTAAGGGCTAGCTCACTGCTTAAAATTAATTACACACCCTAAATCACCCTGGGTAGCTGATAAGGTGAATAGTGACAGTAGAGTTGACTCCTACAAAGAATGGAAGAAAAGGAGAAGCTACAGCAAAAGACAACCAGAGAAATCAAAGGAGAGGTCCCAGAAAGGTTGTGAAAAGAAAAGATAAATCCCAAAGCAGCCCAGCAGAATGGAGATATTGAGGAGAACACATGACTGGGAGGAAATTTGACAGTCCCAGCCCGTGTCATGCAGTGTGATAAGAGGAGCAGCAGCAGCTGGTGCATGTTAAACAGCTCTTTACTCTGCAATTGGTCCTACCAATTTTCATAGGATAGATTTCTATTCACTGATGTCTCATATTCTGTCCTTTGTGAGGTATCCAACATTTTTGCCTCTTCCTACACCGCAGGACTCAGACTGTTCTAGTGGTGTGTCTCAGCTGCTGTGATTTTTGTCTCTCTAGCTGTTGCATGCTTTCCCCAGCAGACACTCCAACTTGTTCAATCCAACAGCTGCTACAAACACTTCTACTTTTGGCTCGGCAGCCCAACAGTTTCAAGAGGTTTACTCAGAGTAGGTGGGTCAGAATCTATATTTCTGTAAAATGTAATGCACATCTGATCTTACACAATGCTTGGGGTGGGACACAAAAGACCGTTCTCTTTCATAAAAGGGTCCTGAAAACAGATTCTAATTTTGGCTGTTACATTTTCATTTCTATGAAGGTACTCATCCAAAGATGGGTAAGTCATTGCAAAGTGGTATAAATACATTATTTGCCTGACTGGGCATGTAAATAGGCAATGGGATAGTGAACAGACTGTCAGCCTGCTTTCTAGGAGTGTTATATGAAAATAAATCCCTGAATTGAGAGAAAAGCAGTACCAGACCAGTAATTACCCATTGTAAAGATAGTTAGGAAGGAGGTAAAGGAACATTATAAAGGTTAAAGAGTCCAAGATTACATAGAAAAACTTTTAAGGGAGACATTCAGAAAGAACACAATGTAAACATCAGAAAAGCTTTTGGTTTGTTTTTTGCTTTTGTTTTTTCAGAGTTCGGCCTATTGCTCCAGAAGGACATATTCAGATCTCCAATTTCTACCTCTGCCACTTGAAGAGTATTAAAACAAAACCCAAAACCTCCTCCTGTTCCTCATTACAACGTCACTAACAAACTCCATTTAATTGTCTCAAAAAATGAAGTTAAAGCTGCTTATTTCAAGCAATTTACACTCCTAAAGAAAGTCTTTCTGAAAAGAAATGCTAATTACAAAGACTGCATTCAGCTACCTTTTCCTCATGTTACTTAGCACTTTGTCAACAATCCCTGCTGGAAATTTTTTCATAGAAAGTATGAGGACTGTTTCTAAGAGCTTATTTCCCCCTGATTTCCTCTGTGATAAAAATACATATACCTTTCAGCAATGCATAAGTCCACATAAAACATTAAACAACAATTTTTTTTTTCCACTAAATCTCAAAAAATTTTAGATATTTTCTTCCTTGCAGATCATGAGCAAGAAAAGGAGATAACACTCTAAATTGCACCAGGAAAACAGTAATCATCATATGACACCTACTGTACTCAAATTATTTTTTCCTGCAGCAGTCACCTCATGCAAGGATTCTGACATCAGAGGGGATGCTCATTTACACTGGAACAGCAGACTAAGCCAGATACACCAAACTCCCAATAATTCTGGTTCGGAATGGCAATATTACTCAAAAAGGAATGGAATATTTCTGCTCAACGACAGCATAAATTTGCATCATGATACAACAGAGCTCAGTATTTCTGGAGTCAACCTGTGCAGCTGAGACATGCACTGGAGATCCTCCCTTTTTAGAGGATGGAAAAGAAAAGGGCAAATGGAAATGCCTCGATGATGCTAAGCTGAATCCTTCAGACAGAATCACAGCTGGTATTAGGAGACCTTGCCAAAAAATTTAATCATGCTGAGGTATTTCCATTAACATATACAAACAGTTGAAATTTTCTTTCAATTGTCCCTTTTAACTCAAGTACTTGGTCACAGCATATTTTACTATGTAGATCATATTAAAATATTTTCAGCGAAATAACATGTAAAGGTTATCAGACTACTGCAAAATCCACGGATTACAAACCAACAGCATATTACTTTTACCTGCAAAGCAACACCTTGCTTACAGAGGTACTATTTAGACACGATTTTGAAATGCTTCTTTCAAATTTAAAGTATATTTATGAGCCGAATTTTAGAACACAGTTGCAGTGTTAGGTACACAACACTTTTCTATTGGCCTGGGGAGAGACTGATTCTTTTTGATGTCAATAAACTTTAGTTTAATGAACTGTCAATTGTCAAAAATTCAAGTATTTTCAGGAGTGGAAGAAAACAATAAACCTTAAAATTCAGAGAAAAACAAAGTTGCAAAAAGATACATAATTTTATTAGAATCGCATGCCTCGGATACATACTTCTGGATTACATGCTTAATTTAATAAATTAAGTATGCCAACCTGGCATGCACCTATATGTAAATAATAGGCTTTCCTTTGATGCATTTGTTTTCTTGTTCGGAATCATTTGCCCAAAACACAGGGCCTCTCAGTACATGCTCTTCATCATATAAAAATCACACACAAATTAACTTTCATATTAATGTTCCAAAAGACACCTGTCCTGATTAATTGTTAGAAACAAATGGAAAGAGGTGCAAGCACCAAAAATAGAATATTACATATATTTCTACAGATTTCTACTGCCAGTTCCAGAAACACATTCTTTCAAAACCTTCAATTCCTTTTCCAATTTCTACAATAAAACAGACTGAAGAACTGCACTTCACTGTCCCACTGGCTCACAGTTAATGGTAAAGTGTTCCTAGGACACTGATTAATTATCAGGTGAATCTGGACAGTGCAGCTGCTGGACTGCAGAGCTCTGTCTTGTACGAGTTACAGCCAAAAGGAGAAAGCACTGGTTGGGGGAATAAAATGCATCCTTTGGTTTCTTCTTCTTTTCATTCAAAGGTACAAATGTGTCATCCAGAATAATTTGCCACTAATTCACCTCTACTGACATCTTGGTACAGATCTACTACAACTTCTGAAGGTGAATGATATTTAAGCTAATTTATAAATAATAAATCATATTAAAATAGACTCAGGTAATAAATGCACATGTTTACACAAACATTTTGCTGAAAAACAAACATAATATTTCATTTTAAACTAGAAACAAAATTGTATTTTCCCATTCTTTAGCAACGTCTGGATTAAACAAGACACACACTATGACTAAGCTCTTGGTTTTGAAGTCTAAAATGGATTTGATAGCAAGGGCCAGTTACGCCTGGCACTTGTTTACTCTTGAGATACCTTTATCAGGATGCAATCTTTGCTGGCTCTAACTTCTTCACTATTAGAAGCTTCCGTACTGCCACAATGACTACAACATGTTAATAGTTTCTGGGGACCTAAAAACTCAGTCTTTTTTCTCTTGACTTTTTCTCCCCATAATATTTTCAATGTCTGTCCCTTCATTATTCCCTTCACACAAAAGAAAATTTCTTTTATCCTAAAATCTGGGTGTCCTTTTGGACGTCCAGATTATTTGAGGGGGATGGAAATTTCACTCCTATCACCAAAATGCAGAAACTCTATCTTCATTGCCTAGACTAGAAAATAACTGAATTTTCCTAGTTATCAAAATTGGATAATGCTGTCAGAGGCTGCCTTAAACTGGCTTTATTATCAAAACAGAAAAAAACCCAGGGAGAATGATAGCATGAAAACAGAGGAGAAAAATCAAAACATGCTTAACTCAATGTAAACACAGAGTGCAGTTGAGAGCAATTCTCTGGCTAGAGGTGCTGAGGGACAGATGTCTGGATTTGGCTGGTCAGAATGAAGGGAACTGGCACAAAGAGCAAAACGTCTAAAAGCATAACAGATCTAAGAGCAGACTTCTTGGCATTAAAGGCATCCATTGGATGGTGTCAAGGCACTCATTTTGTCGTATCTCCACTTTATAAACCCCACATGACACAAAGCAAAGTGCTGCTATTAAAAATTAACTGATTTATTCTGAGCATACTCCTTCCCTCATCTTTGTTTCTAACTTTGCTACTAAAAGCTTTAACGTACTCATTCACTTGACATTAAGCTTCCGTTTCTTCCCTCCAGAGTTACGGCATCTCCCCATGTGACGCACAGGTATGATCAAGTCAGTGCACATTTTAAACTGCAGATCACAGAATGCAATGCTCTTAGCACATCCTTTCCTTGGCACCTTTTTCTTGCATGTGAAACAGAAAGCTCCCAGGGGCCATTTTTGCCATTGAATACCAAAAAAACCCTTTCTGCTATGAGAACCAAAAAAAAAAATAAAAGGCAAATAATTAGAGTACAGACAACATAAAACACGATACAGTGTCATGTGCCATGGAAGAATGATCACAGCTTGTGTGGGAAAACTGTCAAAGCAAAGAATTTACTGGACATTTCAGTTCAGTTTATAGTAAATTTCAATCATGAAGCAATTTTTTCAGTTATTTAAAAGATACGTTAAAATAGAAAACATTCTGTAGTAACAAAGACAAAATTATAGAGTTTTCACTGAATAATGACTGTCCTCAGGTGATTTTCTCTAACTTTTAGATTTTTCTTTTTTAAAATATATTAAAATAAAAATTAAAACCCCCTCAAATACCTCTGAAATCCAGTATATAAAAATTTATATATACCTGTGCTCTTCCACACAAAAAGATGTTCAAATTCACTTATTATAATTGAGTTACATCATGCTTCATAAAATGTTGCCATCACTATCGCAACTTTTTCATTTTATTTTAGCAGCATCGAAACAGGATCCCTATTGTACAAAAATCTGGGTTTCACTTTCATGCAGAAGATCCAATACGAAGATCGAAAATTAGAAAATTACAGTATGAACAAATTAGGTAGTATGCAGAGTGATTTCACAAAGCACGACAGGACCAAGTTCCATTCCACGACTCATTTTCAATTTGGTGACAAATCATGATATACCTCTCCTTTTACATCACACTTTGATTTCAATCTACCTACATGCACTGAGAAATATTCTTGCTACAAACATGTAGGATCAAGATTTAGATGTCCATATTGGCATACAAATAATTTGAAATATATTTTTATTAGAGGAAAAAAATACATATGTTTACAATAGTGACAGCAAATAATGTGCTTTTGTGGAAAATTCTTGCCATCTGGAAGGGTGCTAAATGAACTCTCTGCTAGGTTATTGTTTTGTTGTTAGGCAGAGCACTTAATTTCTGTCTTTGGCATTTATTGTTCTTTGCAAATTGCTTTCCTCAGCCATTATAACAATATATTTTAACACTACTTGAAATATATTCTCACTTGTGATTGGAAAACATTGACAAAAAAATGAATAAATTCATCATTACAAATTCCTCAAAATTGTTAGGATGGAATTCAATCTCCTTTATCAGAAATACAGAAAGTAAAATTTAGCACAGAGAAAAGAACTTTAAATGTTTATCTTTGGCTTCATAATCATCTTCAGGCCAGATGACACACTGCTAACACGGTAAGTGGGCCATTGTATTGATTACAAAATAAAACAAAAGAAAATTATATACACTTACGTAGATTTGACCTGTATTTATATTCACTATTAAATTCTTACTGTGGAAAAAAGAAACTACTAGGGAAAAAAATCCCATTAAGAAAAAATTGATAAGTTAGATAAAAACCCAGTTATGATAGATGGGACACGTACTGAGGTTTTTCACATGGGCACATCTATTACCCAACATTTAAGACCTGAGTGTGAGCTTTGACCCACCACAATTTGGTAGAACACCAGGCCTGATTTGGGATCTCAAGCCAAAGAACAATCAGTTGGATATTCATTCTTTACTTTCTGTACAGTGTGCATAAACTACGCTGCTTTACCAATTTCCTTCATGGATCAGCATGGTTATTTAGCTCTTTGCAGAGTGATACAACTTCAACAGCAGCACCTTACCCAAACACTTAATTTTGAGCACACCATTAATCTAATTGGAACCAAATGAACATCAGCACATTTCAGCTTAAATGTTTTATTAAATCCTTCGTTATTAAGCAGACAGTTTCTGCAATGAAGTAGACCACCAGGAAAAGAACAACGTAAATTACCATCCATTCATCTTCAGATTTGCTCCAACGTAAGTTGCAAGAGCTGGATTTAGTTTTCCACCCCTCCTGTCACATTTTTCACTCAATTATGCAAGGAGCTCCAATGTCTCAAATCTTAGTATAATCAATCAGATTTGCAGTTTGGTTGCAGTAAGTGGCTTGAAATATAATGAATTATTTCACAATTAAGAGAATTAATGAAACTTGGTGCATATTTCATCTAAATTTATCTGTCTATGCACAGGCATTCTCATCTCAGGGATGCACAATAGCATCATACTCATGGTATAACCAGCTCACATACAATTCTTTGTTTTAAAGGCACATTAAAGTCACACATGCCGTTTAAACTTGCAGCTTCTGTACATTTAGGATTTAGAATAGATGAGGTTCTCCTTCCATGACAAGTAATCATTTTCTTGTCCTATTTCCCACTCCAAAGTGGAAGACTTCTAAAATACAACTGGACCAATAAAACCCAGCAATCCATTAATACTGCCTGTTTCCAGGCAAAGAGTGGCCTCCACAATGTCAAGAGTGACAATACCTATAATTCTACTACGTAATACTATTATACATATACTTTATCGACATATAAATGCATGGTGTCCTACTTATCTCTTTTTAGAACATGCAAAATACTTTGTCTTAAAAATACTTCCACACTGAAAAAATTTTTAAAGTTTTACAATTAAAAATGGGGTTTTATGAAATTATTTTCTGTAGTTTTTAATTATATTCTGAAATGGTATAGCACTTTCTTTGAGAAGGATAATCTGCAATACAGCTATAGCAATTTTATATCTGTCACTAGATATAAGATGAACGATACAAATCTGTCTGGAAAAAAATCCCTTTTGGCAAAGCTCTAACTCTGCTCTATTCCTATTCATGCTGTGAAATACATGAAGTAGAATAAGGCAAGAAATTAGAAATCAAACCACATAACTTTATTTTAAAGTTCTTGGTTGCTATTGTATCTGTACATTTCATACCTTGAATTTATCAAAAACCTATACTCAAAACACCTGTAACAAAGATGAAATCAACAAAAAAGTAAACTTCTTCCCTGAAATAAATTCTGAAGTATTTTGGGGAGAGATTAATTGTTCTTAAGAATCTTGATTGAAAATACTAACTAGCAAGAACTTGAAAGCTAAAAAATGGCTCTATAAACAGTGATTTCTCAAGATAAAATATATTCGGGCCTAGAGAGCTTCCCCTAAAAGGTTAATGTGCCTAAGTCTTATAACTGTTAGAAAAATGTTGTTCATATAAATAAATATCAACTCTGTTGAATATGGAATTTTCTGCCCCAAGATAATAAACACTGATCAACCAATACTCCTTAGGATACTTGATTTTTCCCCCCCCTCTTTAAAGCATTTTAAATGGTTTTCATTCTTCTGTGTTTCCAAGTTGAGTATTGAACATTCAACCTGGCCGTGTGAAAATGAAGCATATTTTAAGTCCATGAGCAAATCGATACAGCTGTTCTAATACAAAAGGAAACCTGCTCTGTCAGCAAGGACTGAGAAAGAGGGCAGCCTGCACAGATCCAGAAGCAGGGAGGATGCACTTTCAAGTCACTGCCATGAATTATCTTTCCAGAAACTGAGATTCATTCAGGGCATCCCAAGATAAACCCACATTGTCATCATCTTACTGTTAGTTACGTGGTTTTCTACAACCTTTGTCAATTTTGGACCATGAATTCCAAACTAAGTGAAACAGTTTATCTTACTGAATTTCTCTAGAGTTTGGATGTCATGAATTTCCATATGAGAATTTATATGTGAGAATTAACTTTTTCTCTTAAAGCTGTAGAGTAAATCCAGTGCAGGACAATTTCACTAACTCTTAAAACTAAAACCAAACTAAGTCAATTTAGCTTGAAAACCAGCTATGAACTCAACAACTGAGGAGGGAGAATCTGCCTAGATTCCCAGTAAATCAGAACCAATGCAAGGTTCCAACTTTTATATGTTAATTCAAGATGAAAGTCTATTCCGATTTTGTGAGGTGGTACAACTTACCATTGCAATAGGTACATGGTAGAGATTTACACATTTGAGTTGAAGACAAATATCCCTCTCTTAAAAGAAATGAATGTCAAATTTTTATCTTCTGCTAAAAACTAAATTTTTAGCCATAAAAAACTATGATAAATTCTTATTTAAATTGGGCAATTGAAGGATTGAGAATTACTTCCCTATCACTGACTGTGGCTGATAGCACACACCTCAGGCTCCAGATACCTGATAAGAAAGGAATTTGTTTGTGCAGTTTTGTTTTCCTTCAGTTGTTTGAACTTCAGTGCCAATGGGATTTATTTCCTCAGTGGTTATAATTACTTTTTGATGCCAGAGGTATGAAAAAGTCCAGTCACTCCTTCCAGTTCGGATTTTCTTACAATTGTTAGGAGTGAATTACATTACCTGTCTGACTGCCTATTCATCTAACCTTATTATTACTTCAGAATGTTTTCAGACTTCATTATACTTGACTACTCTCAACAATTTAGTGTCAACTCTAAATTTCTTTCTTCTCTGAAGTCCTTTCTTCAATTTTCACATGCCATATAATTGTCTAGAAAAAATTTGACATGGGAAATATCCTAACAACTGTTAGCCTTTAGACAAATTAAAGATGTGATTTACACTCACATCTTCTGGCTTCTCTTTTCCATTCCTCTTTTTTAATCTTTACTAATAATTTACTTCTCACTATTTGACAATCTTGCCCAAATAACCCCATGGAAAGAATTAGCTCTGAAACAGTTAAATAATATATTACCTGATTTTTTAAGACAAATCCATGATTGTATCAAGAGTTTTAAAGAGTACATCTGTATCTAAACACAAATACAAGCCATATTTGTTATGTTTTAAAAATGACAGCTTTTCCTCTTCCTCCTTGGAATATTCTCACTTTTCATTTATGCACGTGTGCAAGTACTCCAGGGTACGTACATACAAAAATTCAGCTTTGCATACTTCAGCTCAGGCTCACACAGTGTCTTTGTGCTTGTGAGATGAATCATGCAAGTCCCATTCTCTACCAAATTTTTTAAGATGAACCAAAATCATACTACCCTACCGGAACCCCTGACTATCTCCAATTTAATGTAATATTTTATTTATCCACATTGATATGGCTTGAAATATGCCTGTCCAACAATAAACAAGGCAGATTTAATTATTATAGCCATATACTGGATTGAAACACTATGTATCCATGATAATTTAATTACCCCCCGAATTTCAGTACCCACTAAAGCATTCAATCACTTGTGAGACAGGGTTTGTTTTTTTTTTTTACTTTTTTCTATTCAGTCTTAGTTTTCTTGACTTTTTCTTTATTCAGTGTGCCTTAGCATGCTAAAATTTTGATGTCTGAATAGTTCCTACTCAAGTTTTCAAGTAATGGAACTACAATTCCTGCCCAACCCTTTGCTTGATATTACTTATATAGTACTTCTGAAGGAATTTACCTTCTGAGACTTGTCATATAACCATGTTGTATATTTACTCTTTCTCAAGTTCTAATCAAAGCTATATACTTTTACTGACGATAGACTTAACCTTCGCAAATTTAAGGATTTCTAGTTTAACATTTCACTTTGAAGCCTACTAATAAGGGTTAGACTTAACCTGTGACTTACTCATTTTTTCCTCTTGAACATCCAGTGTCATATTTCTAGGTTGTTTATATATATACACAGTTTATCCACCAGTAAGATAAACTAAATTCTACTGTGGCCATCTCAACTGCTACAAACGAGCGCTGTTTGAACTTTCAAGAGCACTCCTTTACAATGGTATAAAATTTAAGGGGTTGGTTTCTTACATCACTTGATAAGAAAACAATGGACAGTTTTCTTTTAGTCTGAGCTTCCTATAAATGGTAATGAGGTGACATCAGAAGCGCTTTTTAATGTTCTTGCAAGTTCCCTATTGATATTAACCTGTATTTTCAATATAAAAAGCTCAAGCAGTCTTCAGCATAGGTTTAAACTTTATTATCCTCCTCTTCTTCCCCTTACTTTTTCCACTTTACATTGTACCATGGGATTAAAGGGCAACAGATTTAAACTGGGAGAGTTCAGCTTAAGACTAAATATAGGGAAGAAATTTTTTTGCTCAGAGGGAGGCAAGACTCTGAACAGAGAAGCTGTGGATGTCCCATCATTGGATGTGTGCAAGGTCAGGTTGAACAAATAGGCCTTTGAGAAACTTGATCCAATAAAAGTGGTGTTGGAGCAGGTGAACTTCAAAGGCCTCTTGCAATCTACCCCATTCTGTGATCAAGAAAGCAAGATTCTGTATTGTCTGGGCCACTGGAAATGGCAGATAAGATTTTACTAGGAGGAAATCCACTCTAATGCTGTGCCTGAAAAGCAAAACTCCTTTGGTCAGCTTCCTCCACATATTTTTCTTGAGCAAAATTCAACAGTTAGACAGGAGCCTCTGTGCTCTGAAAGCTTTCAAAATTTTGGAAGCCACATGATACACAGTACACAGAAGAGAGTATTAGAAAATTTTACATACAGTGCTCTAGACTGAAAGTTTTAAGTCAGGCATGCTTCAGATTGCAGTGGAAAAAGCAAAACTTCAAACATCTGATTTGGTTTATACTGCCAGCATAATAGCAAGAATGATGAAATCCTCTCCTTGTTTACAATCATCTTAAACCCAGAAAAACGACATCAAATATGTTGGAATGAATTTTATAATATGGTCAAATGAGATTTGTTATTAGTACATGAAGCACCATGTAAGGCCCTCTTACACTCAGACCTTGACAAGAATAAGCAGTTTCACACATGTATTGAACTCTGAGGGATGTCTGAGCTCACCCAGCATAATGCCTACACAAATACACACACACTTACACTGCAGGACATATCACACCAATATCTATAGGTGCCACAGTTCTTTTCTCACTACAAAAAGTTTTTTGGACTATGGCTGCACTAAGGGAGCATTTCAGAGCCAATTTGAAAATAGCAGAGGTCATAGTACACTACCAAAGAGCAGCCCCATGAAGTTATTATCTTTTTTTTGAACTGCAGCCTAACAGGACATACATGAAGCTCAGATCCCATTTCATAATGAAATAAGGTTGTGTTATAGCTGCTCGGAGGGAACACTTCAAATGTGACCAAACTGCAAGATCTGCTATAACTGCCCAAAGTGCCTTCAGGGCCATTTATTAAAAATAAAAAATTAATTGCTTCTGCCACTGATTAAATCCCCAAACATACAAGGTCTGAGGGCAGCATTTTGAAGGAGAAATAGTTAAATGTTAGAAGCAAAATTTGCTTAATAAGAGACTTGGATTTTCATTTTGTTATAACAGACCTACACGTGCCAGTCTCAAATTATGAGAATATGCAGCTGAAGTCAAAAATGAGTATCATAAAAGATAAAGTCCACACTACATAGACACATTCCATTTGGAAATCACTTTTATTACAGCTAGTGATAATACCAATTGCCAAAGGAGAAAAAATACTTTCTGTTGAAAAAAGTTCATTCTATCAGTTCCATACTGCAGCTAAAGCATCAGATAAGAATCATTCCTTGGAAATTGAAACAATGAATTCAAGTTAGTTCACTTTCTTAAATTGAAGACTGAAAAACTACAAAATCTTCTAGTGGTCACACTCCTGCTGTCATCTGACAGCTTCCGAAATTGTAAAAGGACACAGTGTAGGGCCAGGGTAGGCCATACTCTTCTGTGATTTCAAGTTAACACAATTTTAAAGTACCTCCATGTAATTAATGTAACATGTACAATATTTGTGCTATGAAATTACAGAATTTTATAAATTAATCCCTGTCCTTTTCAGTTGTGCTGATGTTTATCAAAATACGTAACACTTAAATATTAAAGAAAACCTGGTGATAAATATCTTACAAGCATCTACAAACAGAGTAGTAAGTAAAAAACCTTTAAACATAGAACAGTATGCCTATGCTCATGAAACATGCAGGTCTGAGCACAGATGTATTCAGCCCTGCCTCTTATTTGCAGGGTCATAAATACAATGCAGTGTTATTTTATTATGTTATAGTAACACTTCTGCTTTTGACAAAGTAGATTTTGTTGTGAATACCTGTGGAAAGATAGCAACAACTCCAAAATAACCTCATATATTAAAAACCAAGGTTGAAAACTTATTATCCACTGATTCTCAACTTCCAGTTCAGTTCTCCAGCAAAAACATATGCCTTTTTTTTCCCCTAGACTGACTGTTCTAATTATAAAGTTGTTACAAATACATATACTCACACTTATTTAAAAAAACCCTCTCAATTATGTTCCCTTCACAAACAAAAGAAAATGTAATTAATATGAGAACGTAGGGAAGAGGAAAATGCAGACTAAAGTCTCTTTTGCTGTAGCAGTCCTAGGGTCTGTACACTGCATACTGAAGAGTTCTTAAATTCAAAGAAAGGAAGAAATACCATTCTATTTCTCAATGATTTCTATAAACCACATTTTGCCCTCTCTCAGCTCCTTCCCTTCTCCTGCTTCATCCTAGAGAAAAAACGTTATGCTGGACTTGTGACAATTTTCATGACTGCAATGCCACACATAGGATTACGACTTAACCAAAGGATGAGGCAGAAAATAAGGTGTGAGGAGAGGCTGTGAGCTTTTCTGCTGGATTAAAGCAAAAGTCTACAGCAATAGTGCAAAAACACAGACATTGCTAACCCGGGACATTGTTTTTACTATGAACATTCTCACTCATCCTTGCTCCACTATGACAGCTCACCTGGCCACTATCCTGTCAGAGAAAAATCAGAAATGCCACAGACAGCCTGAATACACCAATGGGTGACAAGGAAATTTTTTTATTGCTACAGTTTTCTGACCCCCGTGACAAAGGACAGTAGTTCTTGCTCTGCAGGATGGAGACTCCTTCCTTTACCTTGATATCAACGTACAGTTGGGATCTTCAAGCACCTCCCATGCTTGTACTTCACAACAGATTTAAATCTGGACTTCAGCACTGGACAACTAATGAAGAAACCATAACAAGTTACCTGACTGCCTGTAGCATTTGTCAAGAAAGTAACAGTCACAGATTTCAATACTCACCTCCATCTTTTTTTTTTTTTTTTTAATAAAGGAATCTGAAGTCTTCATTTGGTAGTGAAAGCAAGCTGTGCTTACAGATAATGTTCTGAATACCTGTGCAAGAGCTTAGAAAGATTTTACACACCTATTACTCTCTTTCACAGGATCAAGAATACAGGAGCTGGGAGATACTTTCCCAGGCTGTTACAAGAATAGATGCTGACATACAAAACTGGTGCTTTACAAACTACAGCATTTAGGCTTAGTATGAGTTCCCAGAACCCCCTTTGTCTCGAGCAGAAAGGACAGCACTGTTCCACTTCTACTGGTGTAATCCTCCTGTGCAAATGGTTGCTTATCACATTATTAAAAATCCGTATATTGAGAATTTAAAAGGAGGTGTTCAATAACAAGCTGAGGGGTTTTTTGCCATGTAGGATGACAGGTGCATTGGGATAGAGGAGGCTGAGCAGGATGATAAAAAGGAGAAAAGAACCTGCACAGGAAAACAGAGGTAAAATGCAATGGTAGCTTTTGTAATACATACCCTGAAGGCTTAACTGTGATCTAATCCTAAAACATTTCTGCAGTGTCGAATCAAGAGCTGGAGGGCATTTGTTTGCGTTTTGCTTGTTTTTATTAGATTAAGAGAAAAAATTTAAGGTAGATGTTTGGTAAACTTCTAAGACCACCCAAGTAAAGTAACAGGAATATGGCACAAAGCTGTCTGGTTTTCACTGTATAGGGTTAAACTACTGTGGGAGAGTTATTTAGGCAAGTCACCATCACTAGGCAGAGCTGCAGTACTATAAATTAACAACTCTATTGTTAAGTTCACATTTGGAAGAAATTCCAATTCTGAGGTAATAGGGCCAGTAGGAAGTCATCAAAAGCTGTGAATTGCTGCAAAGGAGAAGGGTGGTTTTTTTTTTTTTTGTACCCCTTACTGAGTACCACAGAAAGTAAGGTCTCTCCAAACAGGTATTCATAGATTAGTGTTGTGGAATGAATCTTATTTGCAAGGAGCAAATCCACTGTTAGAGCTCCCAGGGTCATTTTGAAAACCCCAGACACAAAACTCACAGTCAATTCTAAAGGAACCACCAGCAGAAATACCAAACATTTTAAGTATCATGCAGTCCGTGGGTAAACAGGAAAGAAAAATAGAGAAAGAATAAATTATTATCCCTTGAATATTACAGTGAGCAAAATACACAAGTTGACCTCTTCTAAAAAGGGACAGATATTAAAACAATAATCCTGAGCTTATGCACCTCAGCACACTGAGATTTTTAAAATTTACTAAAAAAAACCCCAAACAAACAGTAAAAAACAACAAAAAGACACAAACATTTAAATCTCTTCTGTGAATAGAAATATGTGCCTTACAGGAAATTTTAGTTTTGTTGTCACCAATTTAACTTACTCCCAAACAATGAGTCCACAGCAGCTTTCATCCAGAAAGAATCTCTAGCAGCAGTCCAAGTTATCCTTGTAAACACTTAAGTGTTTACCCACAAGGTGTTCTAAAAGTCCAGCTACAAAAGTAGCTCAAAACAGCAGGTATCTTGCTCTAACCATTACTTTTTCCCCTCTTATTGTACACAGATATAACATAAACACAAAGCCTAAAGACTTCTACTCACCTCTCCAAAGGTTTAACTGCTCCAGCTCAGATGTAACTGACAAAGAGCACCAAAGGAAGCACCCAAACAAAGTCTATGCCCCTTCCCTGGGCTCTGCTTTTAAACTGAGCCTCTCAAGATCGGCTTCAGCTGTAGATAATACACTACATCTGTCTTGCAGACTTACCACACCCCAGCATTTATCCATCCATCCATTCATCCATCCATCCATCCATCCATCCATCCATCCATCCATCCATCCATCCATCCATCCACCCATCCATCCACCCATCCATCCATCCATCCGACTCTGCCCCTGACCCATAGAGCAGCTTGTCCTTGGATCTGTCTTATCACTATAACCTTACTCCCCATCCTGAAAAAGTGTCTGACTGTGTCTGATGCTCTCCCAGCCCAGGGGCTGCTTTTGTGGCTGAGCTCAGAGCCATCAGCCCCCCTGGCCCGGCCCAGCCCAGCCCAGGTCCCCTCCCTTCGGTGGGTGCTGCCTGGGGAGGGTGGGCACTGCGCTGTCCCAGGTTTGGCACAGCAGCCCACCATGCGGACTCTGGCACTGAGGGTCAAACTCTGAGCACTGTTCATCCCCAAGCCACCTTCTGTCATGGTCCGAAACTGCACCTAAATGACAAAATAAAAATTGAAAATAAGAATCTTGCAAAGATTTCAGATTTATCCCTTTGGATGAGGAAAGGCCTAACGTCCCAAAAGTATTGCTCCTTAAACCCCAGTGGATATGTATCTGCCTCATTCAGCAGCTGGACTGACAGCAAACCATTTTTCCAGTTTCTTTGGCACAGAAAGAGTGCCACTGTCATAAAACTGATAAACCAGGATTTCTTTTGTTTTATTTTATACTGAACCTAAATTGCAGTCCCTAATAAAAGCCACATAGATGTACTTGACAGGATGATAGTGAGTTAGTGCACCATTCTCCCACCTCCAGAAACTTCAGGGAATGCCACAAGCTTAAGCTGAAAGTTAAATGACAATGAATTCATCCTTGTCTACTCTAACTCACATGATGCATTTCTCCTTGTACAGCTATTTAAACTCATGTGCCTCCATCGACTTCAATAGATTTCCTCCAGAATCACGGTGGAGTAAAGCATATCTACGCTGAAGGATTGAATAGAAATGTCAACAAAAGCAGCCATTGTAGCCAGTATATTATGAAAGAGTTCCCAAGGACAGTGCTCAAAAATGGGCTGCAATAGTTCATTTCATTGTGGTGTAAACTAGAGGGCATTCAGTTTGCATTAGGGTTGAATTTGTCTGTCAGATTTAGAAAATTATTCAAAGAAAGATGATGTGCAATTGCTGAAAGACATTGCTTGCAACTCCTGAGAAGCTGAGTGATGCTGATCTCACAACAATTTATCTGAAAGAGGAATTTGATCTGTAACTTCCATAGATAATAAGAAAACCATCACCAGTAGCTATTATATTGCAGCTTTTGTTCCCATTAATTTGATGAAACAATTCATTATAGCACATCAAGTAAAAAATATATCCAAAAGCTCATATTTTAAAGCTTAAATAGTTTTAAATGGACTTCCAATTTAATTCATAGGAAGTGACTGTGGGTAGATTTGATATGCTAGTTAAAGGTAATTCCATACAGACAGCCTTTTGGTGCTAATATGCCATTTAAAACACATGCTCTATAAGCTTCAGTAGGACGGGGTTTTGAAACAGAGCACAGGCATTTTGTTTTTCTTCCAATTAACATTTTATGTAGGTATTAGGTTGCAAAGCTCCATATGTTAGAAGAGTTTTGTGTCTATAACAGGATAAATTAAAATGGCAGCAACGTATATTTATATATTTAGAAATCAATTTGGCTGATTCCGACGTCAAATCAGTTGAGGAAAGTATTGTAGTGCTTTAGGGGCTAATAAGATCAATTCCAGGCAATCATGTCTTGTGTTTCATTGTAGAATGAGTTGTTCTTCCATGCTGAGTCTTTGCACAAAGTGTGAGAGATGCTGACACCATCAATAGTCTGTTCCCTACAAAAAATTGTTCAAAGTCTCTGTGTGAGTAACATTATCCTATTTTTGCAAAATGTTCCTTGCATCATGTAGTATGGGTACAGAAAGGGATTCCAGCTGATTTTTAACATTAAAAAAAAAAGATAAAATCATGAGGGCTCAGCAGACCAACAGCAAGTAGCAAAATTATGCATTTTCCTGAAACTAACATGGTTAAAGTCAATAACCTCAGATAATTTAGGATAACTAAGCCCTAATTTCTTAGCAATAATTCTCGAAGAGGTCTTGACTTCTAAAAGAGCAAGTAACGTCTGTCATCACGGATAAAAGGAGGAGGAAGAAAAACTGTCTCTTTTTGTTGGTTTTATTGTGCATTTAGGGGTTTTGGGATGTTGATTATTTGTTTGTTTGTTTTCTGGTGGTGAAACAAACATTTGTAGGATCATTAAAAAAATCTCCTCTGGTCTTTTATTTATTTTTTTTTTAATGTGTGTGCTCACCTTTTCTGTCACTTAATATTTAATACTTTATTTTGCTATAGCTTTTTTTTTTTTTTTATTATTGTTCTGCTATAATTTTGAATTAGGCATGTTGTAGACACACTTTCGATTCTGAGGTAAACAAGTGCTTGTTTTATATCCCTGTGTGTATCTCGACTCGACTGCTTTCTGAATGTACATAGGCTGATATTCCAAGCTAAACAGGTCAATATTTAGCCTAAATCTAAACCTCTATGTTCCTTTTAATGCAAGTGTATACCATATTCATTACTGAAGCATGACATGACTTGTCCAATGAATTTTTTTTATTGATTTCAGTAAAAGAAGGTCATAAAGAATCATCCAAAGTAAGTTTCAAAGCTACTTAATATATAATACAGTAATTTAGGGGAAAAAAAAGGAAAAAAGGAAATTTCTACTTATGGAAGATTTTATCTGATTTTAAATTTTTTCTTTCCCTCCAAAATAAATGTCATGTTTTCAGTTCAACAGAAAAATAAAATTAGACATATAAGTTAGTTTCTAGGCACAGAAATTATACAGCTTTTCAGTACACGTAGTGATGGCAAATGTGTGTACAGCTCAAACTATTTTCATGATCATGTGATGAATACTGTATTTGGGAGTTTAATTTTGTGCACAGCTGCCACTACTCCTTCTGTATATTTTTTTTTCTAAATAAACAGCAAGACAACCTGGACAGAGATTCTCCGGGGGAGAAAGTTTCAGAGACCAAATGGTTGAGAGAGTCACATCGAGATGTTTGTACCAACAGGGCCTTGAATGGGACAGGAGGAACTTCTTAGGAATTAAAGGGAATTCAGAACTCTTTGTTGGAGCTTGAAAACCATTAATTTCCTGAAACCAAGGATTCATTGGGCAGGGGAAAACTGTATGTAATCCATTATTACTCCAGTTTCACCTTCCCTAATAGACAAATATTCTCTGTTCAAAAAGCTTAAATAGTCCACTTAATTTTCTAGTAAAATTTTTAAGAAGTATTTAGCAAGCCTTTGATCACTGGTAATTCATCCTACAGGGGACTGGAGGCACAACTAGACATGTCTTTCTCAAAGCTTTGACCAACTTAGGCATTAACAGGAGTTGCAAAATCACATTAAAAAACTCCTTAACATTTTAGTAGCTCTTTCCAAACAATTTCCAAGGTCCCAAGTGGATTCCAAGGTCCCAGGATAGTTTTAAACCTAAAGTAAGCTTTCTCAATATGGGATGTCTTGGTTTAGCCAGTGAATAAGCCCCACCCAGCTGCTCCCACCACTCCTCCCTGGTGGGGTGGGGGAAGAGAATCAGAAGAGTTGAGAAAACTTGTGTGTTGAGATAAAGACAGCTCAATAGGGAGAGCAAAATCCATGCATGCAAGCAAAGAAAAACAAGGAATTCATTCACCACTTCCCATGGGCAGGCAGGTGTTCAGCCATGCCCATCTCCGGGAAGACAAATGCCATCACTCTAAGAATCTCCCTCTTGTTCCCCCAGCTTTATACCCTGAGCACAATGTCACAGGGTCTGGGACATCCCTGGGGTCAGTTGGGTTCACCTGTCCCGACTGTGTCCCCTCCCAGCTCCTTGTTCTCCCCAAGCCCACTCACTTGGGCTGGAGTGAGAAGCAGAAAAGGCCTTGGCTCTGTGTGAGTGCTCCTCAGTAGAAACAAGAATATCCTTGAATAATCCATGCTGTTTCCATCACAAATCCAAAGCACAGCCCCCTACTAGCTTCTGTGAAGAAAATGAACTCTATCCCAGCAAAACCAGCACAGATGACAAGTACTAGAACTAACATGCACTTAAAAAGAAAAATCCACCAAAACTCAAACAAACAACAAAAAAAGACCAAACAGAGCTAACACCACTTCTCATATCCAAGCTACAGAAGCTGTGTCACTTCACTTTCAAAAACAAAATTACACAAGACAGCTTGAGCCAATCTAACACCTTGTCACTGCTCCCTACTGCATGCTGTCTCTGTTTACCTTGCTTTAGCTGCAACATATATCAGGCCTCTCCACGAGACAGCTTCAGAGGGTTTTCTGCTGGGTTGGTGCAATCAGTCTTTCGAGCAATGATCTTGGTTAGAGCCTAAAAAGAGCAGAATGACACCATGTGAAGGAGGGAGGAGGAGCTGCTCCTGCAGCCACGCAAGAGAAAACCTCTCAGTTTGGCCATGGTCAGTGGTGGGACTGACCTAGGGTGTCACATAATTCCAGCTGGAGAGCAACCAGGCTATAATGGTTTTGGCAACTTTAGTGTTTAGGATTTACAGGCTTGAGAGAGACATAAATAGGTATAACGATGTTGATATGAATAGTGATGCAATGATATAGATATAATGGGTATAGTGTTCATTCTGATGACTAAATTACGTAGGATTTACCATTTTATTGGTTGATCCCAGGGTACAGAAAGACCATCAGATGTCAGGTTTTGTTGCCAAAATTTCAAGAAGCCCTGAAGACTGCTGTTGGTTAGGAGAAATATGTCACTTCTGATCTCAGAAGTGTGAAATGTTAATTTTTATGAGCGTAGCAGGAATTGTGTTGCCTCTTCCATCTGCAGCTCTCCAAACGAGAGCCTCCTCTATTTGGTAATGATGAGACTGTCTCAGGTGCCCAAAGAGTAAGCTGAGCTGCATTCATTCTTGCAATGCCACCATGTACAACCTCTGTTATCTTCCTGCAGTTCTATACAGAGACTCAGAAATGGAGAAACCATGGGAGGAATTAAATAAAAAAAATGTGTAGTAGAAAGAAAAGAATATTGATGAAAGGAGTATCTATCTGTGTATATTTATGTCTAGATGTGTCTTTAATTGCTAAATTACCAGCATTATTTTTTAAGTTTATCTCGATTTTTTGTAAGTGAAAATGAAAATAATTTATAAGATGTTGCAAATGTTGTATTTATTAGTGAAATCACAGTGTTATTAAAGTTCTAATGGTACAGGGAAGGTGAACTCACTAAATTCATATGACATTATTTAAAAGCTCTTAAAAGATACATGATGGACTTCAGAGGAGTTTAGCTTCAGAATTTTAAAGTGTTCTTAGAGTATAGAAAAGCTGCAACAAGCAGAGATAGAAGATTATACTAAAATGGATTTCACTGAAGAGATTAAATCACAGGTTCCCATATTAATTTATTTACCCCATATCAGCTCAGCTGAGGGTATACCTCTTGAGATTATGTCAGCTCATGCATATCTCAAGAGCAAAGCCTCTCTCAAACACCAGAGGACTGATCTTTTAAAAAATGCAAAATAAAGTAATGCGAATATGTCTGGGCACAGAGTGGGATAAAGAAGGCCAGTAACTGATGATGGAAAAAGTAATTGTAACGATGCATTTTTTTCCACTTTCTCAATGGCTCCCTATTAAGATATTTACATACTGAAAAGAAAGTAATGGGAATAAAGACACTGACAGTCAGATTCTTTAATACATCCTCATTTTCTGAATCTCTTTTTTTATTGTGATACAGACACAACATTCTAAAAAGAAAAAAACAACAGCCCAAACACTTGATTTATAGAAAAATTCTAATTTTCTCTATGCATAATGGTCTCGATCCCATATAAATCCAAATAACATCCACTGGAGTGTAGTGCAGAAATATTTCAGAGGGAAGGTCACCTTTCATATGCAACTCTTGGAGATATGCACGAAAAAAGACATGAAGAAATCTCAAATTCCACTGCTTAATCAAACATTTTGCTTCACAGGAACAATCACATCTGAAAATCACCGTGTCTATTTCAATCACCAGGTGGATGCAGCTGTTGCCAAAGGCAGAGCCCGTCCTCTTTCCCTCCACAGAACTCCATAACGTGCAGAGCACTTTCCTGGCAAAAAGCTCCAGAACATTCTGACACAGACATATCTGTAAAAATGAAGCAAACCCCACTCCCCAGCTGGGAAAAACAATTTCAACGTTTTCAGACTTCTACGGAGGCTTATTTTCTCATTTAAAGCTGTAAATAGCTAAGTACACATGCATCTTGACAAGTGGAGGCTTTTGCATTTTTTTAAAAACACCTGCAAAAAGAAAGAGAAGAATGACAAACTAAAGTATGTGTGGGTTGATCGCATGCTAGAGGAATGGTTTTACATCCACTATATGATTTTTAAAAAATGAATTGATTTTGATTTAAAGTGATAAACACTTCTTTCAAAGAAAACATTGGCAGAAAATATCATTTAGATCTCCATATTCTAAAGTTATTTTACTCTGAACTACTTATCTGCAAAGTTACTGCAAACAGCATTTTACGGTAACCTAAACTGAAATATTTATTATATGCCACTGATAGCTTGTGACCTATTTCTATATAGGTCTTCACTTTGTTCACCTATCACCTTAAGATATATCAAGATTTTTTTTCCTTTTATCTTTCACTGAACATGCCCCAAACGAAAAGACACTTATATAAATCAGAGTGATCAAGAAATGTGTTTGAAGTTCAACATATTTAGCATCTCTGACATAGTTTGCCCATATTAATATTAAAATGAAACAATCTCAGAGAACTACAGTTCAATTTATGGAATAATTTAATGCCATAAATATTTTAGCAAACACAATTTTAGGTCCTGTATGTAGCTTATTTGTGTGATCAAATTAATTATAACGCTATAGAAAAATCTGTGTCCTCCTGAATTGAATGATTGGTCCAGTTTAACGATATATTGTATGTTATGAAATTATAATCACCTTATTTTTTCCCTTAAAAACTAGGTAAGAATTCACTGCCAATGTGCAATTGCTTTGCTATGTCAGTAACGTAAATCTGAAACATAAATTGTTCCAAATGTTTAGCATACAAGTTGCTCTAAATCTAGAACATGGAGTATCAAATATTCAGATGGAAAATTCTGATGTACTAGACTGGGAGTCGAGAGATTCAGGTGCTTCCTGTTTCTATGTCCCTTCAGATGCATTCTTAACTTCTCATGTTGCTTGCCTGACGTGTTCTCTATATGTATATGATAAGAGTCATGCTAGCTCAACAGGAAGGAAATCTTATGTCATTTATTATTTTTGATTCTGAAGTGAGTTCCATCTCCCGGTGTTACACAAGCATGTCAGATATGAAAACAAACGAACAACCACCCAAACATTCAAAAAGAAGATACTGCAAATCTAAACTATATCTGATGTCTGCTAAGAAACCACTTTTTATTTGACGTTGTCATGATTTCCTTTCTTCCACAACCCAGCAGGCAATCAATAATTACAGAGATACGTAAATCAGTATGATGCCTTAAGTTTTAAGGTTTTTTTCTGTTCTGCTTTAGTGTGTAACTGTCAGTTGCATATTAAGTGTTACTAAGTTCTCCTCACAGAGCAGTCAGACACAACAATTCTCTCCAGCTCAAGATTTGATAACAATCGTTCCCAACCTCAGGCCCAAAAGCATAAACAACGTAAAAAAGAGGAGGGCAAGCAAAGAGGATGGAACTTCATAATTCCAAGTTATTAATTGGACAGTTAACCTCAATATGCAAATGGACCATAACTTATCAAAGTGTGAAACCCCGTGCCCAGGCCCCTTTTCTGTGTCCACCTTGAGGCCCATCTTGGCAGGGCTGCAGCTGGGCTCTTGTACTGCCAGGGTGTGGCCTCTGAAGGCCTTGCAATAAATACCTACTTTATTCCTCTCATTTTGTCTGGCCCCTGTTCCAGGTCAAAGTGATAAGGCATCAAGTATGTTCTTCTAAGTGAAGCATTAGCTCATTACCTTTTTTTTAAACTTTATTTTATTTACCACCACTTGGATGACCTGCTTCTTTCTTTCACTCACTTCAGGCTCCTGAAAGTGATGTTTCTTTCATTTACTAATCTGACATGTGAACAAATAGATGCTGTGATAATTGCTAGGATGCTCCAAGAAATGATCATGAATTCCAGAACAAAACAGCAGGGTAAGAGCTCCTAAGCGTCTGTCCTGCTTAATGTCCTTGGGAATAAAAAGGATAAATTACAAACCAAAAAATTTTGATATGGGATTTGTTAGCTTTTGCACTACGCAAAATGGTTTTGGTTTCACCTGTGTTCCCTGTCCTTCCCTAAAGCTATCCTCAGATATTTAACCCTTAGAAATGCTACAATCCAGGTCCGGCCTCCTGTAGAGTCATAGAAACATAGAATGGATTGGGTTGGAAAGAACCTTAGAGACCACCCACTCCCAACACCCCTGCCACGGGCAGGGACACCTTCCACTAGACCAGATTGCTCAGAGCTCCATCCAAACTGGCCTTCAACTCTTCCAGGGATGGGGCACCCACAGCTTCCCTGGACAGCTTGTTCCAGTGCCTCACTGCTCTCACTGTAAATACCCTCTTCCTACTATCTAATCTAAACCTACCCTCTTTCTGTTTAAAACTATTTCCCCCTTTACCTATCACTGCAAGACCCCATAAAAAGTCCCTCTCCAGCTCACTTTCAAGCCCACTTCAGATCCTGGAATGCTGCCATAAGGTCTCCTCTGAGCCTTCTCTTCTCTAGGATGAACTGCCCCAAGTGTCTCAGCCTTTCCTCACAGATGTGCTCCAGCCCTCTGATCATCTCTTTGGCTTTCTGTGGACTCACTGCAGCAGGGCCACATCCTTCCTGTGCCAAGGATCTCAGAGCTGAATGCAGCGATCCAGCCAGGCTACTCATGACAGCAGGGTAGAGGGACAAAGAAATGCTGGTCACACTTCTTTCAATTCCATAAAAAAGCCTCTTCAGAACTGGAAAACCTTCAGCAGTGACAGCTGTCAGAAACATATCAACTTCAGATGAAACCTCAGGGGCAGAATTGAAAGAGGCAGTTGCAGTTCTACCATTCCTTCAATCATTGTGGAAGATTCTCCTCATCCAATTTAGAGTCATCCCAAAACTCCCTCGACTTATTACATTTGTGGGGTTTTTCTCAGGGGCTGCCTAAGAAAGGTCACTTTCTGCATCTGACAACCAGCTGTTCAGCAGCAGAGAACAAATGAGGTGGGCTTAGCTGGCTCTTGAATGAGTTATTCTAGAAGTAAACTGGAAAGGAAGAATAATGGCTGTAATTGGTGTGTATAAACCACTTCTGCCCTTCCATCCTGAGCAGTGGAAAAGGAGAGAGGAAAACTTTGTCCCTCCTGCAACATTCAATGGTTTCCCCACCTCCTTTGCCCAGCTGAGGAGCATCTCAGTGCTGCCAGTGCTTCACTGCAGATGGCAAGAGGAATAATAAAGCTGCCCACTTCTCCTGCACATGCCTGGTAGCAAATTTAAGCCTAGACTACCACAAAGTACCTCAGGAAGGGTGTGTGTTACAACCATTGCTGTGGCTTCCACCAGAACAGATTCTAGCACAAAACACTGCAGCCACTGCTGCACTCACCTTGGAAGTGTTCATCCTGGATTTGAGGTAGTGGGAGGTTTTCCATAAGGTCTAACAATTGCTTTCTTTATGTACAGCAGCTGATGGCTCACCTAATCCGTTCCCTGTCAAACACAGCTCTGTGGATGGGACCTTACTTCAAAAGTCACAAGGAAAAATCTCTCTCACTTGGCTTTAGAGTTTCTGTGACAGTGAAGGTTTTTCTCTGCGTAGTATCTGCAGCACTTGTTACACAAACAGAAAGTCACTGATTGATAAGACCTGACTTATTAATTGTGCAAAGGGACCAATTATAATAGATTATTAGGATGAACCCTTGTCCCTGTAGGTGTTAAGACTAGAATCACAGGAAGTCAAATATTTTGACAACTATTCTTTTGGGCTTGGATGGGAACTTGAAAGTTATTGAAATAAAATATCAATGGCTAGACATGCATATAATATAATTAAATGCATTAAAAGAATGCAGAAGTTCCCAAAATATGACTCATGCTTCCAAGCTACCAACAAAGGAAAAGAGCTGCTGCTGCTGGAAGGAGCAGTTGACAAATAGAGTTGGCATACAAAAGCAACCCAAATAAACAGAAAATCTTCTCAAACAAGAAAGCATGCAGCTGGATTCTTCTATCAATTTATGACTAAGTAGCATAATAGGGATAAGGAATGTGATAGAGGATTCTTTGGCTTATACTTTAAAATCTTAGGAAGGATTTCAAATACTGAAGAGATGTTGCTGAGATGAAAGAAGCCTGTGTTCTGTATTATCGTAATGCATCAAATAAAAAAGTTTATAGGTTATTATATGTCATAAGTAAATCCCACAGCTCACCTGACACCTTGTAATTAGATAAAGTTTCACTAATATAAGCTGATTTCTCAACATGTAAATCCTAAGTGTATGGAATCACAAACCAATGTGGTTCCGGAAGGCATGTTCAGTCTGTAAAATCATGACCACCTAGTGTCAAGCAACATACAAAACCATCGACGGCATTATTTTGTTGCAGTGTGTCCATTTATGCATTTTTTTAAATTAATGAAATAATTTCAGTACATAGATCTTGCCAATGCTTGTGTTTCAATGGCTCAATATACATTTTTTTTTCCTTTGTGGCTGTATTACTTCTATTTAGATGAGAATGTGTGAGTACACAAGTCCAAAAAGCAGACATTTTTATGTACAACTCTATGATGGACAACAAATAATATGCTATCTTTAGGGTAAAATAGAAAATGAAAGCTAGAAAGATGTAGATAGAGTTAGAATGTGGCATAAAGTTATTGGACCTTGCCATGTAATTCCTGTCAACCATTTGAACATACATTCCAATGGCATAAATGGTCCAGTAACAGCATCTGGTTTTAACTGTTTAACTCAATAGGCACGTAAATATGTTTCTGAACAAAAAACTATGATTTTTTTTCCTATTATCTTTTCGCACATGCAAATAGTTCTGAGAAACAGGCTGCATTCTGAAAATAAAATTTATTTAGTACCTTGTAAAAATTCTCTATAAAATGGGAAGGAGGAGTCTGAGTATTCTCAGGAGGATTTATGAATATTTTCTTAAGTATTTTTTTTTCCCATTGCTAACTGTGAGCTTTAGTGACCACAAACCATTTACCTAAAAGAAAGGCCTTAAGATTGCACATCCTCAGTTTTACTCTGACTTACAATTTAATCAAAATTGAATTTGAGGGTTTCTGAAGAAACTCCACAGACAAATATAGCACAGTCTTTTATTAGAAAATTTTAATGGATATAATATAACCTTATCTCATTTATCTTGAGGTTCTTGTACCTTTTTTCAGTTTCCATGTATGTGATAATTACCTTCTCTTATTGCTGTTGCTGTGAGTAAGACAATAGAGGTCACTGCTGATGGTGAGAGTTGAGAGTTGGCCTGAGGTTCCCTTCTTGAGGAGACACGATCATCTGTCCTTTTCAGAAAAAAGGAAATGCTGACATTTTGTAAACAAAATCAACTGGCGAAGCTGACAGCCCCTACAGTGTTCTGTATTCAAAGATGCTTAGAAGCTATTATCTGATGAACATTTGTGAAAAAAATAAACATTACGATATGTAGCATTGTTTTACCGTTTTAGTGAGGATATTTGCATATGGCAGAGACGAGGAGGTTTGTACACAATGTGAAGCTGACATGTTGGCATCACTGAAAAGATAGGGACTAGTCACTTTTGAAAGGTCATTCTTCAAAGGAAATTATTTTTCTCTGTTATCTCGCACACAATTGTTTAGTTTTCAAACTTTCCAAAGGCATTCAGATTTCAGTATAATCACAATAGTGCATTCCATTAACTATGAAAAAGATTAAGAATGACCTTTCATCAGGCAAAAGACACAGCACAACTGGCAGCTTTATGTATTTATTTTCAATTAGATATAAAAATGCAGCAATGTTCCAATTTTCAGCTACATTCTTGCACAAAGGCGGGCATTTCAGACTATGCAGGTACTAAGAAAGTGTGAACACTGAATGAAAAATAAATGTATATGAAAAGGTGAGGAATAGTTAAAGCAAGAAATGAAAATTGGTTGTGCCAGCAGTGGGAAGATATTGTGTATTTAAACAAACAAACAATAAAGTAAACATCTGCTTATGGTCATTGCCTACAGAACTTGCCCTTTTTCATCAAGACGTTTTCTTGTTTGTACCTTCTTTAGGTACGTGTAACATTCAAGTAGGAAAAGCCAATCCTGACCAGCAAGTATCCTTTATTCGTGCTCTATCAGAACTTGATTAGCCATGGTGTCTTCACAGAGTTTATCAGCTGCTCCTAAAATGCAGATTTGGTGAGGTGTGGGCTGAGGGTTCCCATCATGGCACCTGGGTCTAGATGACCTCTTCGTGCCCGCCCCAGGGTTTCCTTGCAGGAGATGCCTGTCTGGGAGAGGATAGGAACAGAGTGGGGAAATGGAGGAAATGGTGTACACTTAGATTGTCTCACAGGTGGCCAGACACAGCTTCCAGTTTCAGGCTGTATCTGCAGAGCAATAGCTGCTCCCAGTCTGCACCAACACCTTTCAGATAACACTGGGTACTCAGACAATTAGCGGTGGTGGCCTGAAGCTCCTTTTTGGCAATACTCAAAACTTCATTGATCTTTGCTCAATAAGCAGCTATCACTGCAGCAAAGACATGCTGAAGGGTTTGGTTATTAAATCCTTCTGGGTCCCATCAGATTCATCTCATCTGGTATGCAGTCTTCTTTCCAGTTCTCAGCTTTCTCTTCCTTATTAAAGAGTTCAGCCATAGGCAGGGTAGGGAGATTCCTTGATTAAAATAATTTGGGTTAGTTTGTAGCTCTGAGCTTTTCTGGAAGAGACATTACACCCATCCAAAGAAGAGAATAATATTATTCTTAAATAAATCTCAGTGAAGCAGAGATCAAATTGAATCTTGAGGCACAAAAGGGTCACACACACAGCAGGAGTGACCCTAAACCTACTGAATTTCTTTGATTAATACTTCCCTGAAGACCATCACTGGCCACTGCAAGGGGCTCTGCTCATTGTCTTTGGGTTCATGCAAAGAGTGATGAGCATGTTCTGTGACATGGGGAGCCAATGCCAGCAGGGTAGGACTTGTCTCTGTTTCCTGGGTTAATCTTGCAACAGGCTGAGATGTTCCTTGTGATAGAATCATTCATCTGATATCAACATTCTTTATCAAATTCCAAGAAATCAACTGTGACATATTGCGAGTATTTTGCATTATTACTATCATAATACCAGTTTGGGCAGAATTGTAGGATTACAGCTGTATCAAAAAGCAGGAAAGATTCATCTCAGTTTGAGGAATTTGTTTTATAATAACTTCCTTTATTTTCTGACAGATATCCAACAGAGAGGAATTCAAGTACTTTTAAAGCATCTCTGTCAGAAATAAACTGATAAAAGCAATACTGAATTAGTCCATTTCCTGGATGACCTAACTTTATTTTTTCTTTTGTCAACTCTACATATTTGTAGAGCACTGAAAAGCTGCTCTGACACTGTTTTGGAGTTAGTATTGTTAGACACATGCAAAAATATGTGATTTTCTTTTTCAAAGAACATCCTACCTCCAAGGACTGGAATTCAAGCTGTTTATACAAGACAGAATTCTGAAAGTAATTTTGTCACTGGAGTATTATATCCAATGTCAATATCCTCATTATGTTATCATCCAGCACTAACACAAATTAATTACCATTTATGAGAAAAAACACAGATATCCAAGTCCTGTATCAGACTTTGGAAAATTCGATTTTTACATATAACCACAATTTCAGAACAATTTCAGGACAATTTCAAAACTCACACTCTAAGAGTTTTTACATAAACAAATTTAGTCAGTAGAAAAGAATGGCTCAAAAAGAACACAAATATCAAACAAAAATTCCCAGTGTCACTATCCCAGCAGTAGCCAGACACCTTCCATGTAAAAGGAACAGCTGAAACACATACTGGCTTTCAGTCTGGCTTTTCACAATTTAAACATAAGAGCTTTACTTCAAGCAGGCTTTTGTTCAAGACTGGTTTTTTTTTGTTTTTTTTTTTAATTTAGGTGACGTATTTGGTGGAGAAAGAGGGGAAAAATTGCTTGCAATTTGCAGGTTGAAGTGAGTGACAGCGCTTTCAGCAGCAAGGCCTTATAGAAGGTTTTGTGTTTGCTCCCAAAAGGAGTCAGGGAGGATTCGTGTAGGGTCCTGGCAGAGTGTGTTCCCTGGCAACTTCTCTTTGACTACAAAATAAATAAAGAAAAGAAAGTGCAGTGAAAGCCTTTATACTTTTAAATTTCAAAACAGTTTTTAACTAAATTTCTTTTGTTGTGTTAGTCTGCTTTCTACCTCTGCATATGTCAGCATTAGGTGTACTCCTTAGTCAGGATAAACAAAATAGTGTGTTCAGCCATTTTCAGAAGATCTGTGGAAAAGTTGTTTTTGGTTAAAACTACAGGTAATAATGAATGAACTCTGATGTCCCCTGGAGACAAATTCCCCGCCTTGTGCCAGACCTTTTGCTGTAGCAGTTTGATATTTCCTCCAGTGGCACAAAGCTGGCAGGGTTGGATGGCTCCTTGCCCTGGACTGTGCATTTTGGGGCACAGTAACCAGGACAGCACACAGCTCTGCTCTGCAGAGACAGCCTTGGTGGGGTGTGAAACATGTCCACTGACAGTCTCAGTGGCCTGGGAGTGATGATAATAATAATATTAACAACAACAACAACAACAACAACAACAACAACAACAACAACAACAACAACATTCTGTGTGAAAATGCAGTGGAAATGAAGGTGTTACAGCCAGCTTCTTTCACACCCCCTGGCTCTTCCCAGACAAGAATTTATCTCATGACACAGTTTGCAGTGTTCAAACATTTTTTATGCTTATTTGTAAAAGGGTAGCATAAAATGCTCTTGCAGCACTGTCTAATCTTGTGTGTGTGTGCGAAGGTACAGAGACTTCTGCCCAGACATTCGTCAGTTCTCTCTTCTTACTGTCTTCCTTGCTTTCTTTCTTTGTCAAGATGAACTGGAATTTGATAATTCTTTAGGAATCCAAGTCCCAGATCAGGATTTTGAAAATATGGCTTGTTCCTATCATAAT
Source organism: Picathartes gymnocephalus (assembly GCA_013390045.1). Taxonomy (NCBI): domain Eukaryota; kingdom Metazoa; phylum Chordata; class Aves; order Passeriformes; family Picathartidae; genus Picathartes; species Picathartes gymnocephalus. The sequence continues at coordinate 67,834 of WEKY01039164.1, forward strand.
ATCATTTTTGTATCTTTGAAATACACTTTTTCAGTATTACTAACAGTAGAACTTCTAGTTAATTCCGTATTGTGCTCCATCAAAATGATTCTTATAATATTAAAGTTTCTACTTATGTAATATTTTCATTTATATTTCTGCTATATTGCCATTTCTACTTAAATACAATATTCAGACATTCTGAAACCTTTTCCTCTTCTAATCGTGGTTTCTCTTCTTTTAAAACAGGATTGAAGTGCCAAATTTCCCTCAAAATGCCTATTCTATTGGCCTTTTTTTCAGAGACCAAATAAATATATTCTACACATACACACTCACACACACAAGGGATTTAATTACTCACTCCCTCACAGCTAGTTTACATATTTGTGCAAAATAAGTGATACATATGAATGAGTAGAATTGGCATATACTGCTTTTCATACAAATAGATGCATACACACACACATAAAATAAAAAAGGAGGATCAAACCCACAACACTTACAAAAAAATGCAGGAAAATATTCCCAAGGACACAGCCACCTTATTTAGACTGATACTAAAGGACTCATCAGAATAAGCCAACAAACACATTTATAGCAGTAATCCTAGTCTAGACAAGGTCTTATAATTTAAAAGAAGATTTTCAGAATCATCTGAGAGCTATTAGTCCTCTAGGTCTCAAGATGGGATCCCAGAGGCTCCAGTTTCAGGTAAGAGCAAAATATAACACAACAGTTTAAAGAGATCAGTTACAGAACAGACAAAGTAGATAATATACTTTTAGCTTAATATTCTAAGCTCAAAAACACAACAAAAACCACCCAAACCCAAGCCAAAACCTGAAAGATTTAAATATCATTAGAAAATTGGATATTTAGAAAATCCTTGATATGTGTAGAAGCTTGTACCTGTATTGAAGACATTTGTAAACAAAAACCCCCAAAATTCTAATCGGAGATTTAGTTTCCTAAAATAGATTAAAGCAAAAATCCACCTGTATAAATCAAGTTAAGACTAAAGAAATTAGGAAAGACAATTTTTTTCCCTGTAAATAAGTTGCCAATGCCTGACAGCTCTCCTATTGATTTTTATTTTAGAAACTGCTTAGTTCCCCTCTAGCAGTCACAGGTAGAGAGATCTTATTCTCAGGATGTTTCCTAGATACTTTTTCGTTCTACACTACATTTTAAAAAGGCAAATATATCAAGGAAAGCAATTCCTATAGGCTGATGTCCACAGTTAAAAGAAAATCTACATTCTTGCTAAAGTAAATGTCACCATCAGAGACTTACATTTCTGGCAAGGCCAGGTGAGATAAAAATTACTTTATTTAAAAAGAGACTACTCACATTAGATGGACATAGAAGATGATTCAATCTCCCCTCTACAAATTCATCCCCAGACACACTTGATTTAAATCTGACAGAGGATAAAAGAGTTATTGAAAGTTATATTAACCATGAGGTTTCCTTCAACACCTGAGCTAAAATGCTTCAGTAAAAATCACTGCTGAGTTTTGCAAAACCTGGTAATTTTAATACAAACTGAGGCAACAAGTGCTGTGGGCAAGGGTGGGTACAAACAATGTGCAGAAAGCAGGAACGAATGCAGAGTATGGTCACGGTTTGCATCTCATCTTTTTGCTGCTCTCATGAAAAATGAGCATACTAGACCATTTTTTTCTGTCAGAAGTTTCTTGCTGCCACCTTGCTTTATAAAAGTACATTTATTTAGTCAGGCAGCTGACCTCAGGAGAAAGAGAAAAGGCTTCTATAAATCCAAGTGTGAGACACGTATTATATTCCATAAAATGTTTTTAATGAAATATTAAGTGGATGAACTTACTCTCAAATTATATTTTGAATAACACACTAATGTCATTGTGGTGCCCTTCACATTCCATCAGTTTATGCTATGTTGAATAGTAAAACATTAGGCATAGGTCATTTATTTCAACAATCATCACTTGTGGAACAGTTGAAGAGAATGTTACTTCTCTAACAAGAACAACAGGATAACACATCCCACTTCCCTTTCATTTGGCTACTGAATTGTTGCATGGCACTAAAAGGATTAAGCATTGCATAATAATCACAATATCAAGATAAATGTGACTAAGGCAAAGCACATTAAGGCCATTTCAAGGCACACTTTCTCATTTAATCTTTGTACAGAGAATCAGAAGCTCAGCTCTTGTAACACAGACAGAACTGGTAAAGGTTTTTGGTACACTTAATAGAAAATATAAATGTAAAATTTGCATTATTATATGTTAATTCTGGACATATAAGCAGACTAAAATGATTTTTGAAAAGAAGAAGAACTATTAACAAAATCAATTATTTTATCTATTTGGGCACCATGTATAATTTTAATATAGTACCTGATTCAATAGGACTGGAGTATTTATTGCAAACTTTTTGATCAGTTATCAGTCCCTAGAGAAAAGCACTAGCAAAGTCAGAGGCTTAAATATTCCCCAAATTTTGGATCTTGAGTAAGTTCTTTCACATAACACTTTCTGGTGGCAATATTTTCTCAAAAAAGCAGGCCTTTGAATTTTAATTAAGTTCTTATTTGAGCAAAAATTACTCCTGCATCTGAGATTTTCAGTAGGGTCAATACCATCGACATATTATTCCATTTCCTTTCCAACACCTTTTTACCTAAAAAATCTAAATTTTCTCATGTTGGCCCAATAGTTACATAGTGTATTGTAGAAAAAATAGATTGTGGTGTTTTTGCGACAGAAGACCCCACTTTTTTCTGG